>CAJNIZ010000622.1:20375-31426 GCA_905231905.1 Symbiodinium pilosum | reverse complement strand
GGGCTTAGGGCTTCTAAACCCTAAACCCCAAACCGAGTAATTTCCATGTTCTTTTCCGTTATCCCTATATAACACAGACATATACCCTATAATCTCCATATAACCCCTATATATTATATAGCGCTTATATCATAAGCCCTAAACCCTCTAAACAATGCCTAGTTAATGCCTAATTAACAAGCCAAAGGTTCAAATCCAGGAGTGAGACCTGACTCCCTTTTGGCGAAGCTTCGTAAAGATTTCGTAGCTGTCACGTGTTGTACCCTTCATTGCTCCAGGGCCCCCTCTCGCCCACCAGGGAGACATCACGGGGGACACCACGTGATGCTCAAAGAAGAACTCTTTTAGATTCCCGGGATTTTCGAGAAGCTGCTCAACGACAGGCATTTCCACCCAGGGTGTGTCTATGTCAAGCTTAAACGCACAGAAATCCAATGGACGACACAGCTGATGGATGCGAGCCACAGGGTTATGATGATGGCCTGCCTCTGACATAATGCCCTGGGCGTTGTACCTGGTCAGCCGTGGCGCATAGCGCTCCCGAATTTGCCTGGGAACTTCAGCCCAGTACCTTACTCGGGGCTAGTAGGGAACAAGGGAATATGTGATGCAGAGACTTTAAAAGGAGAATATTGCAAGATCTAAACCCTGAACAGTGTCTATCCAGCAGTAAGGCACTGCTCATTGGATATGTCCTGCAGCTCCCAAACATAGATTTCATCAAATGGCAAGCCTCAATCACCATGTGTTTGCCCCAAAGATCTGTTTGGGCTCGCACAGGATAGGGTTTAGGGTTTTAGGGTTTGGGGTTTCACGTACGTATGAAATCTGAAACAGAAAAAAAAAGCAAACACACGCTGATCCAGGCCCTGAGCACCTCTATCTTCGTACTGCTGCACAAACCAAAGCAAGCCCGGATTAAAGGTGCTGCCACCCGCGTCAAAAAAAATGCGCTTGATGTTGGGTTGGCCATCCAAACCGGGGAAATCCCTGCTGTCCTCGGCGCAATTTAGGTTTTGGGGGTGCCCCAAAATGAGGAATAACGCAATGCTCCCAGGGATTCATGAGCGGCTGGGCATGGCAGGTTCTTTTTGAGGGTTTAGGGCTTAGGATCTTAGGCTTAGGGTTCAGGGCTTAAGAGTTTAGGGACCCTTAAATCAAAAAGCCACCTTCAGCCCATATTTCAGCCAGCGTTTGCCACCAACTCCTGGGACCGTACATGCACATTCTCAGCGAAGCGGCTGCCAGCAGAAGCCAGCCCAGGTAGCCTGCCGTATGAAGGAATGCCGCATCGAAACGTCATGTAATCCTACTGGTGGCTAGAAAGGGATAAGGGAATATATTACATATGGAACATATTCCCTTAATCCCTGGTAAATAGAAATTGATAGAACGCCTTACCTTCCAAGAACCTTCTACCCAAAACATCCCTAAACCTAAACCCCATATAACCCCTATATATCCCCTACATAACCCCTATAAAACCCCTATATAACCGCTACATAACTCCTACATAATCCGTACACACCCCCTACATAACCCCTATACAACCCCTATCATGCCCTATATAGCCCCTAGAAAACCCCTTTATAACTCCATGTAACCCCTATATAAGCCCTATCACCCTATATAACCCCTCAAGAACCCCTATAGAACCCCCATATGACCACTACATAACCCCTGCAAGTTAAACTTGTTGCCCTCGCTCGCTTCCAGGAACTCCCGCGCTCCGAGTGCGCTGTGGATCAAAACAAGGCCGGGCCTGCCTAGAGGGTTAGTAGAAGCTCCGTCTAACCGAGCCATAGAAACCTTCGACATTGCCTGGGTCGTCTACCGCATCAATCTTGAGTGGCGCTTCGCACCAGCTACCCCACTTTCATGGTAGCGGAGCCTCATGGAGGCTCATAGACTTTTTCCAGGGCAACCTTCTTGTGGCTCTACCTGCCGGGGGTGACGGTGGGGTAGAGAAAGATGAGTGGGAGTGCTGGTGAGAGCACCGGGTCAGGAGCAGCGAGCACGAGGACCAAAGACAGCATCCCCACTTGGAATGGGGAGGCGAACAGTTTCGTCGCCTACAAAGAGGCGTCACTGTTGTGGGAGACGTGGGAGAAAAGATACACGGCCGGCCCCCGGTTAGTCCAGGAACTGACTGGGGCCGCCAAGAGACTCGTGGCCGGGAGAGATGCCGGATGGGTGGCGTTCCGTGGTGGCGTGACCGTCTTGATGGACCACCTGCGGAAGGCCCTCGGCAAACCGAGAGTCAACGAGGTCACAGACTTGCTGGCGACCTACTTCAAGGGCTGTAAGCGCAAGAGTCATGAGACAATGAATGAGTACGTGACCAGAAAGTTTGAGGCCTACTTCCGGGCCAGCCAGGCACTCAAGCGGGTGGCCCCGCACTATGAGGCCGAGCTGGCCAATACCGCCTTCGAGATGCCGACATGGAGCCGGAGGTCAAGCACGGATAGCCGAGGCTGGTACCACAGTGGCCCCAGCGAGGCCGAGTCAACCGCCACTCGAGGACAGGGCCAGCCTGAAGGAACCACGGAGGAGACAACCAGCACCGCAGCCGGCACTGAGGCTTCCCAATGGGATGATGCCGCGTTGCAAGCCTGGACGCCCGCTGGGGCGGCTGGAATTCGTGGTCATGGCAATGGCAAGGCCCTTGCTACAACTGGGAGTGGACCTCTTCGGCA
The DNA here is from genome assembly GCA_905231905.1 of Symbiodinium pilosum. NCBI lineage: Eukaryota > Dinophyceae > Suessiales > Symbiodiniaceae > Symbiodinium > Symbiodinium pilosum. The sequence goes on along the minus strand of CAJNIZ010000622.1, from coordinate 28,730 downwards.
TCCTCTTCAAGTTCCACACAGTGGGCGCGTGATGGAGCTGCTACCTCCTTTCATCCAAGGTTGGTACCTGATGACGGATGCCGGCTCGGACCACAGTGAGCGTAACCTAGTGATGACAGCACTTGGCGGGAACTTCTCCCCACAGCGAGTGGCCCAGGAACTTCGCAATCAGTTTCCGGAGACCGCGGTCCGGCGTCGAGATCAGGGTCGTCGATAGATCAAGGCTTCCTGGGCGACATCCCGGAGGAGTCCGATGAGGACCTGGAGGTCACCGGGAACACGACGCAGAAGCTCCTTGAAGAGGGCATGACGGCTGAGGGCGCAGCGTCATAGTGGATGTTGAGTTTCAAGCACAAGAGGCGATGGCTGCTCTCCACCAGGCGAGGCGCACCTTGAAGGAGGCCCGTCAGCGTCAGCATCAAGTGAAACAGTCCAGGAAGTACTACACCTCGGGAACTCCGGGAGGACCTTCTCAGGAAGCTCTACGAGTCAGCCGAAAAATGACTCGCACCTGGACTGCCTTCGATGCGGGAAGCGCAGCCATAGGGCAGCACTGCCCGCACAAACCTGTAGCAGCCCAAGCCGATGGTGGACGACCCTCGGAAGGCAATGAGACGCAGCAAGCTCCTTTCGTCTGCTACCTCCACCACCAGGACTGTCCGGAGGGTGGCTTCACTGGGTTTGCGCAGGACAACTTCCATGGCGACCACGAGACAGCCTATAGTGGTCAGACGAACCACTAGGCGCTGTCCACTTTGGAAGCTGTGAAAGCGGGAATGGCAGTGATAGATGGCGGTGCTACACAGACCATTGGAAGTGTCGCAGCAGTTGAGGCGGTCCTTCAGAATTCGAGATCATGGAGACAGATGTCTCCGAGGAGTGACCACCCGAGGCGTCCCCCGGGGGAGATTAGTGTCCACACAGTAGACAAAGGACAAAGTCCTATACTGCTAAGGACACATTGCGCCGGCTGGGCGCCCTGATAGACTTTCAGGCCGACCTTGTGGTTTTTAGATATCTAGACAGCCGTCGTGAGTAGGAGCCGCACTGGGCATCAACTCCTGCCCATGACGAGGGACTGGCTGGAGAATGCTCGTCTTGCACCTGTAGAGATTCCAGGCCTGGAGGCCTACATGAACAGTCCATAGGAACAGCTCCTCTCGATTCCCTGCCCTGACGGAAAAAGAGAGGTCAGACAGAATGAGTCAGGGAAGTGTGTACAGTCCAGAAGTCATCATTCAGCGGATACCCCCAAAGAGGTTGTTGAGGGTGATAGGGTTATTGGTTGTAATCCTTCGAGTGAGCAGGGGAAGGTTCTTGCACCAGACAGTCAACATGCGGAGCCAGCTGAACACCAACGAGTTGCTGCAGTTGCATTTGATCCTTGGGTATGTGGCAGCACTCCTGGCTTAGTAGATTCCTCCAGCCTCAACTCCATGACTCGCGCCGATCTGGCGTCGACGCTGAGGAGCTATGGAGAAGAGCCTCCAACAAAGCTGGGCCCGTGTGGACTTGCGTCACCGGGTCGAAGAGCTGGTGGAAGCCAAGGAGATCGTGATCCAGGGAGGCAAGAAGTCGGGAACACCCCTTCAGAAGGCGATCACGGAGTTAAACAAGGCAAGCCGCAAGAAAGCGGATCTGGTGCACCACGCGCAGACCAACCTCCTCATCACGGTGGGGCCCAACGCCACCATCCCGGTGATCCAAAAGGCGGCCATGGAGAAGCTGCTGAACGAGATCGCGGGCGAGGATGGCGATCTGATGGGCTTCGGGAAGTTCTCGAACCGCACGTACTTGGATGTGAAGCTGAACGAGCCGAAGTACTGCGAGTGGGCCAAGACTGTGTATCAAGAGGAGAGCACATCAGTGTACCTGAAGCGCTTTGTCCAGTACCTCCTGCAGACCCCGGCCTCTGAGAACAAGAAGATTCCGATCAAGGTGAGTCCACAGAAGACTGGACCCAAGCAGGGCTACAAGGAGGAGACCGTGAAGCAGGAGATGACAGCGCCACCGCCAGGGAGTTCGACGGCGGCAAGTTCGTCCACCGAGGCGGCTGTGAACCAGCTGGCGCAGATTGCGGGCACTCTCATCAACGAGGCGAAGGACCTCAAGGAGGAGCGTGCCGCGGCTGTCCCCAGGAAGGTAGCGGCAGTCCCGGAGGTGAAGATGGATTCTCCTCGCAAGGACTCCCGATCAGCCAGGTAGCAGCCAGCGCACTAGCCCACAAATCTCAGCTTGTAGTTCCCAACATGTTTGAGGATTTGACCGGTAACAGTAGAGTGGAGCTCATGGAGATTGCACGCGAACCCGACAGTTTGTTAGCAAGTGCTGCGCAAGCAAGGACGGGACGAAGTGATGCTGCTTGTAGGAGCTCACTGCGGTGTGGACACGATTTGGCCACACCTTCGGGTCTAAGTCTTGCGCTGGAACAAATCCAAACCCTTAAGCCTAAACGAGTTTGGGTTTCCCCTCCTTGTGGTCCGTATAGCCCCCTTCAAAATGTTAACCAGCGGTCACCAGCTCAGATCCGTGAACTGAGGGCAAAGCGGGCTACAGCCCAGCGCATCCATGAGAGCACTCTGGAGATTGTAAAAGTTTGTCTTCAGCTTGGGATACATGTCACGGTTGAGCTTGCGGAACGTTGTGAAGCTTGGAGACTCCCCATTTTTCAGAAGTTGAGGTTTGAGATGGGTCTTTATACTGCTGTTACTAAGGGTTGCGCCGTGGGCCTCAAGGGACAGGATGGGGCGCTCATGCAACAGGGCTGGAGGATTGTTACTTCGCACGCTAGGTTGGCGGAGGTGACGCATAGGCCATGTAACTGCCCTACGAACTACAAGCATGCCAAGTGCGAGGGTAAGAATGCGACCATGTCAGCTAGGTATACCAAGGAGTATGTCCGTCTGGCGGTTGAAGCCTTGAGTAGAGAAGGGAACTTTCAGAGGGTTGTTGAGGAGTGTTCGGGGAAGCGTAGTCTTCCGCAAGGTTTTGGTTTGGGGTTGATGTGTACTTGTGAAAATTCGGAAGGATATTGCGGAAGCTGCGTCCGTGAAAGGAATCCCACTTCTGAGAAGCCTGAGCAGGCCCAAGCGTACATGACTAGCCATGAAAAAGATGAACTTCAAAATCAGGCCCGGGAACTCCAACGTGACCCCAACAAGCAAACCCTCGAAGCCTTGGAAATCCTCCTGAAACACCGGCCCCTTACGAACTTGGGTAGGACCAGAAGAAACGATGATCGTTCTCAAGACTACCAGGTGTTTGGCTCGTACGCGTTTGGCAACCACTACGGGATTACCAATAAGACTCGTATGTGCCCTGAACTGTGTCAGTATATCAACCAGGTTCTGCGTAAGATCATGCCCAAAAGCCTCAAATGGACCTCCTTTGCCCTCAACCATGGAACAATGACGCCGATCCATACGGATCACAACAACGACGCACGGTATCCCAACGGCAGTGTGGGGTTCGGGAATTATAGAGGGGGTGAGTTGTGGGTTGAAGGTTCGGAGGGCTATGAGGGTCGTCAAGGTAGAGTGTCTGTTCGGAAAAATGCTCAGGGTGATGTTTTGGAAGGCAGGGAATTTGATGTCCGGTTGAAACCTTTGGTGTTTTCGCCTAACAGCAAGCATGAGACTTGTGATTGGGAAGGGGATAGATGGGTCCTCACGGTGTTTGTCAGCCGCAATTGGGAAACGATGACCGAAGGAGAGGCCAAGGAACTTCCGGATTTAGGGTTCCCCCTTCCAACAAGGTCCGCGGAGCAGGCCTTTCCTGCTGAACAACAGGGTAGTGAGTCCCCTCATGCTAGAAAGGTTGAGCGCATCAAGAAACAGCTGTATCTACTTCACTGCGCGACTGGGCACAGCAATCCCAGACACATGGAGCAGGCGCTTCGGAAGAGAGGGGCTGACAGCCTCACTTTGGAGCTTGCTAAAGATTTCTCATGCCCAGTCTGTCAAGAGAAGTGTAAGCACCAACCCCGTAACCTTGCCGCCCTTGAACCTCTGCACCCGAAGCTTGCAACCATCAACCATCAGTGCCGATGTGGGACACTGGGTTAATCCCCATTCTCACGAAAGTGCCCAGTGTATGCTCGTTATCGATGAAGGCTCCCGATTTCGCACTGCTAGAATTCTGAGTCAAGGATCCCGACAGAGCTTCAGAAGTAATGCAGTAGAAGAGTGGTGCGACAAACATGGAATCTTCTTGGACATCGTACCTGGCGAAGCCCACTGGAAGGTAGGCACCTGCGAGAATGCGATTCAAGGAGTGAAAAATGTCATGGACAAACTTAGTCTGCATGACGAGAACCTCTCTCCCCAAGAAGCTCTTGCTGAAGCAACCACGGTCTTCAATCACAAGGAACTGGTGAGAGGGTTTTCGCCAGCTCAGCACATCCTGGGGCAAGCGCCCGATGAGTTGCCACCGGACCTTTTGGTGGAGCATCCGGCAGGTGAGTTCGAGAGGGCAGTACACCGTCGGTCCGAAGCAGAGAAAGCCTTGACTGAATGGAGTGCAGCGCAGTGCATTGCACGAGCCAAGAATTCAAGACATCGTCCCTGCTACAACTATAGACCGGGCGAACTAGTCTTCTATTGGAGGACCCAAGAAGCCAACAAAGGGCGGAGAAAAACTGGAGGAAAACACGGCCGATTCCTCGGCCCCGCCCGAATTCTTGCAACTGAGTCGCGGACGGATCCCTCGCAAAAAAGATCCGACCAGGAGGAATCATATGGGTGGTGAAGGGCCGCTCATTGCTCAAAGTAAGCCCAGAGTGGCTAGCCAGATCGGTGGGAACAAGTTCGAGGACCTCGGAAGAATGGCGTAGAGCACAGCATCCTGAAGAAGAGTTGCAACCGACTCGCTACAGACTGCATCGGAAGCAACCAGCACCGGAGGTCGCCCACGACGACAACGACGAGGCGATCGACATAGGCCCGGAGCTGGAGACTGAAGCAGAGAATCGAGGACGCTCCCGGAGTCGAGAAGGAGGGCCTAGGAAGCCCCCCAGGCGTCTGCGTGGTGGACCGACATTCCGGAACAAGAGTGGGCAGACACTCAGGCCAGCTACTGGAATGAGGCGGATGCCGCTGTCAAGATCAAGATATCTTTGCCAGAAAGCCGCCGGGGTCTCAACAAAGCACTGGAAGACCTTGGGGCCTACTTTGTGGTCAACATGAAGCGACGAGCCGTCGAACTGTCTGAAAAGAAGATGACACCTGCGGAAAAAGAAGCCTTCAGAGGAGCAAAGGGCGTTGAGATTAACAATTTCATTGCCTCGGAAGCTTTTCAACTGCTCCCTCCCCACCTTCGTCCTGACAAATCACAAGCCATAGGAATGCGCTGGATTTTGAGCTGGAAACTCCGTGAGGATGGAACCCGGAAGGCCAAAGCTCGCGCAGTCCGATTAGGTTATCAGGACAACGCCTACGAGCACAGGGCAACTACTTCTCCAGTGATGACACGACAAACTCGCCAGATGGTGGCCCAATTGGCTTCATGGAAGAGGTGGAAGCTCAGTAAAGGAGACGTGACAAGGGCATTTTTACAGTCTCGACAGTATCCTGATCAGCTCTATTGCATTCCAACGCCTGACATATGCGAAACATTAGGAGTGCCCGCTGGCACAGTGACAAGAGTGCAGAGGGCCTGCTACGGGCTGGTGGATGCCCCGCTCGAATGGTGGCGGTCCGTGGACAGCTATCTCCAAGAAATAGGGTTCGAAAGACTGTGGGCTGACTCCTGCTGTTGGGTCCTCAGGGAGAATGGAGTTCTCCGAGGAGTCATTAGTGGTCACGTTGACGACTTCTTGTTTGCAGGAAAAAGTGGTGACCAACTTTGGGAGTCCAAGCTAGAGGCCGTTAAGCAGAAGTTCAAATGGGGGGCCTGGGACACGGGGCCCTTCACGCAGTGTGGTGTTCTTGTCCAACAAGGTCCCGAGGGGATTGAGCTCTCTCAACCTAACTATTTGGAAGGGTTGAATGAGATAGGAGTGAACGCTTCCCGTAGAAAGGACAAACCTAGCCCCACCTCTGATAGAGAAAAATCCCAATTGCGTGCCTTGCTAGGAGGACTGAGCTCTCGCACCCTACCTCGCCGCTGAAGTAAGTTTATTGTTAACCGAGGTAGCTCGCAGCAGCGTGGAGACGATCATCAAGGCGAACATGCTCCTGAGCCAGGCCAAGAGTCATCAGGGGTACAAGATGAAGATCCATCAGTTCGCGAGGACGATGAACTGATGTTGGTTGCTTGGGTGGACGCAGGGAACTGCAACCGCAGCGACGGAGGATCCACGCAAGGGATCTTTGTGGGGATGACAACCAAGGGCATCATGGATGGCCAAGTCTGTGATGTGAGCCCAATGGCCTGGCATTCCCAGAAGATAGACCGCACATGCAGGTCCCCAGGAGCTGCAGAGGCTCAAGCTGCCATCAACGGGGAGGATGCCCTCTACTTTGCAAGGTTCCAGTGGGCTGAGCTCCTATACGGACACAGCGATCGCCACAGGCCTGACGAGACCGTGAAGCTCGTGGATGGCTGCGTGGTCACTGACAGCAGGAATGTCTATGACAAGCTTGAGACCGAGGTTTTGGTCATAAAGGGGGCGGAGAAGAGAACCAACATTGAGCTCCTGGCTTTGAAGGAGGCACAATGGAACACAGGAGTCAGCATCCGATGGGTGCACAGCAAAGCACAGCTGGCTAACACGCTGACCAAGGCGAATGGGATGCGAGAATACCAAGATGGGGCACCGCTGGCGCTTGGTGGAAGATGCTTCCATGATGTCAGCAAGACGTCGTAAGGAAGCTGGCCTCCTTCCGCTCGAGCAATCCCGTACTGGCTCGAAGGATCAGGGTTCTAAAGTTCAATCCGCTGAGTGATGCAAATCTTGATAACGTTCTTGAGTGCCGAGAAGGGGCTACTCTCATTTCGGGGATCACCTGGGGAGGGGGGCATGCAAGTTAAACTTGTTGCCCTCGCTCGCTTCCAGGAACTCGCGCGCTCCGAGTGCGCTGTGGATTAAAACAAGGCCGGGCCTGCCTAGAGGGTTAGTAGAAGCCCCGTCTAACCGAGCCATAGAAACCTTCGACATTGCCTGGGTCGTCTACAGCATCAATCTTGAGTGGCGCTTCGCACCAGCTACCCACTTTCAACCCCTATAGAACCCCTATATAACCCCTAGTACCCCCTTTATAACCCCTATATATCGCCTACATAACCCCTACATAACCCCTACATAACCCCTATAGAACCCCTATATAAACCTATATAACCCCTATAGAACCCCTATAGAACCCCTACATAACCCCAAATATAACCCCTATGTAACCCCTAGAATCCCTTGCTTTTTTGAACGTCTCTTGCCTGTCGGATGCTTCGAGTCCTCACATGGGAACCGAGGATCCCGTAGTATACCGGCCAACGGCTCGAGCCTGTGCAAGACCTGGGCTAGGGAATAGTTATAGGGTTTAGGGTTTAGGGCTTAGGGTTTAGGGTTTAGGCATAATGGAAAAGAAAATGGAAGCTACTATATTACAGGGTTATATTAGGATAATGGAAAAGAAAATGGAAACTACGATTCAAGGATGAGGGTTTTGGGTTTTGGGCAGGGTTTACGATTTTAATGCGCAGTAAATTTTAGAAGTGTATAGCGTTTGAGAGGATTTTTGGATGGGGCGAAGGTCTTGGTGCGCAGAGGAGTAGGGCTGTTAGGAGGCGCTTGCTCGGCTTTCCAAGCCTAAGGTTTAATGTAGTTTAATGCCGTGGGTGATTGATGGTATGCAGCGTCCTGTTACTATTACTGTCATTTCTAATATTACTGCTAATAATATTAAAGAAGAATACTATCAAATAATATTACTAATAGTATTTGTTACGATTATTGCTCTTATTACTATTATTTCCATTCTTCCTACTATTCCTTGTATTCGATAATTCCTGCTAGTCCTATTATTCATTGTCTTCCCATTGCTCATTCTATTCTCATTATTCTATTTTACTATATTCATCTATGTGTGTTTTGGGGTGTGGGGTTTCAGAGTCTTGGGCTCAGGGGGCTTAAGGCTTCGAGTTTAGGGTTATAAGGCCTGAAAAGCTTTGAATGCTTTGGGTTCGGGGTCTTGCCGGCATGTTTTACAAGGTTTCGGCGTGTGCTTTGCGTGGGCTGGGGCTTGGGCTTAGGCTTAGGGACTAGAACCGATTTCCGTATACGACACCACAAGCAGAATTGGAAAACACACCTGCTACTTGGGATCCTAGATACGCCCTGTCGGCACATGGTTGAGAACACCCCATCCTGGGTTGATCGGAAGGAGCTGAAACTAGGCTACCTATTCTGGGTTGCTGTTAAGG
>CAJNIZ010000622.1:0-19424 GCA_905231905.1 Symbiodinium pilosum | reverse complement strand
TTAGGGTCTAGGGTTCAGTGTTTGGTACCAGGTGGCCTTGGCACTGAGGTGCCTCCCGTATCCTCGGCTGGCGCAGGGATGTCCCACAAGATATTGTAAAGGCTCCAAACTGAAACAAAACTTAAGAAATCATGCTGTTTAAAGCTGTTGCATCCGTACGGCAGGACGTCTCATAAACGCTATATGTATTCCAGACCCTAAAACCCTAAACGCTAAACCCTATCATTTCCTAGAAAACCCAGAATTGAGGCCAATTCCGCCTCCCCCAAACTAAAAGGAAACCCCCCCAAAAAAGGCTGCCTACATGGAGCACTGTTCTTTGCAAAGGGGTCGAGATTATTCCAAGACTGAAGTCACGATCCTGGGTTTGGGGTTTATAGTCCCCCTTAAATAGATAGAATATGGCTTCGGGTATACTATAATAAGATCCCATATTCTATCTACTTCATGGGGACATAGGGCTTAGTAAACCTTCATCTGGGCTACTGTCAAGGTGTTTGAATTTAGCTACATAAAGGAAACCCTGTGACTTACTATGGATCCCTATACCCTAAACCCTGAACCCTGCTCAGCTTGCGAGCAACACAGTAGCAGCAGGCAATTTGTGCTGTGCTTGGGCTGAACGACTGTCTGGCCAAGTACAAATCAAGGAGGAGCGCCCCCACCCGACACCCCAAACCCTAACCCGCAAAAAATCATGTGTTATTTAGGGAGAATGGAAAAGAAAATGGAAACTACTATTTTTAGGGTTTAGGGTTTAGGGGTTAACCATAAACCCTAAACCCAAACCCCCAATCCCTAAGCCCAAATGCGAGCCACGGTCTCCCTGCTACCGGATCTTTGGGAGAATGGAGGCACATGAAAAGCAAAGCGCTTGTGGCAGAGATGCCCACAGCAGCGCAAGCTTTCGACACCATGGTGTGGGTTTAGGGTTTAGGGTTTAGAGTTTCAGGGCTTCAGGGCATCGAGTTTAGGGCATATTTGTGCAAATTAACGTCAAGGTATACTTATTTGGGATAGGCTTCTCGGATATATTATGTAATACAAGGGTAGGATTCAATGTAGGTGCATATTTCACGAGAATAGAATGTGGAGATATGCTCTATACATAGTACTCTATTTATATACGGGCCTTGAGGGAAATGACACTCACGCGCTTCTCGCTTAAACTGCGGCTCCGTTGCGGAAAATGGTTTTTATAGGCCCTACACCTTGCATCAAACCCCTAAACCCCTCAGCGTTCAACTTCAAAATCCCAAGCTTCAAGAAAAATCCTGAACTCCCAAACCCTATGTTCTCACTCGTAAACCCCAAACCAGAACCAAAAAGCCTGAGACCCTGCACCCTACTATCTAATGCTGACATGTTGCAGCCTAAGCCCTGAACCCTAAACTTACTGGTTCTTAGTAGGCAATAAGGGAATATAGTATATAGGGATTATATAGGGATTACATTCCTTTAGCCCCTACTAACAACCAGTAAGTCTCCATTACTTGGGTTAGCGCACAAGCGCGAACTGCGGCCAATCGTTTTGATCTGTATAAGGTGATGTAAAGTGTAAATACGGATGCATTTATAATGCGATTTGGGGATCTAGTGAAAGGTGAATCTTGTGGTTTTTTCAGGTTTCGTGCCTGGTTGGTCATGGTGTAGGGTTTAGGGTATAAGGCTTTGGTTCTGGCCCACAGAAGACGCCAAGAAGCTGGAATGTGGATTCATGCAGTCATGGTCACCTGTGTAAACCCTAAATGCTCCGGTTAAAGGTTTAAGGTTTAGGGTTTAGGGCCAGGGAGCAAATTCTGCACCATGACAAGGACGTCGAAGGAGATAGCACGACAAGGTTTAGCGGTAAACGATGGAAATCCTCCCCTGAAGTTTTCAAATTCGACGTCTAGGTCCAACGTAGCGTCTACCTATCGACTGCAAAAGTCCGTGTGATGTCAGCCGTAAAGGCCACTGAAACAGAGGGCATTTTGTTTGTATTCTCAAACCTTCATACACCTATTGTAGCCACTCATTGCTAATTTGCTCTGTGGTCTCGAAGAACATATGTGTCAGCCCAAACACATAGAAAGGAGATGCCGGGGGAGGCTCTGCATTGCGGTGTCCCATTTCAACCCTGAACCCTGGACCGTGCTTCATACCTGGCATTGGAGCTAGCCGCAAATATATTCTTGAGCTCTACTCTAGAACCCGAAGCCCTTAACGTCCTGAACCATCCTAGACCCCTAAACCCTACCTAGATCCTAAACCCTAAACCCCCATTAAAGCGTAAACTCTGAGCCCTAAACCTGAATTAAACCCTAATTAAACCCTAAACCCTGCAGTAACGAACCTCATCCACAAGATAGCCGAAGATAGCAACAAACTGTCCATTAATCTGCTCCGTCGCTCTCTGGTGTCTATATTATGGGGCTTCCCAAAGTTTAGGGGTCCCCTTAAAGGGGTTTATAAGGGTGATATGGGGGTACATAGGGTTGAGGGTTTACCCTTTTGGGGGGTCCCTATAATAAGCTCCATTCTCAAAAAGTCACGTTCAGGGGAAACCCTAAACCCTAAACCCTAAACAGGTGATGGTGGCAGGCCGGGGGTCTGGGCGTATCTTTTTTTCGCTGTTGGGGCGGGGTGGAAAGCTTTTCTGGGGCGGATGCGTGATCTTTTTGCTCCCTAGATCCTACCAAATCCCCTAGAACCCCTTTAAAGCGACCCTATCCCTTATATATCCCCTAGAACCCCTTTAAAGGGATCCTACCAAGTGATAAAAACCTTCATTGCACCCAAACTCTGAAGCCTTGCGAGTCACTTGGGGGTTTCCTGTTTTTAGGGGTACCACGCCGGGAGGTCTCCATAATCAGGACTTTGGGGGTGTATACTGGGGTCCCCCTATTTAGGGAAACTACCACTTAACTTAACCCCTGGACACCTAGATCCGAAACCCTTGAACCCCTGAACCCCTGAACACCACCGACCGTGTGGCAAACACAGTCCTTTGTCCCAAGCAGCATGACTGAATTCACACAATGGCACTGTAGGGACCTAGACAGCTAGCTACATTGGCGTTACAAGTTTGGGGAAATATATCCATTGTTTTCAGGCTTCGATGTTGACTCTACCAATTCTGTACCGATCGCCCACGAACACAAGATCACACTACCCATGACTTAGCATGGACCTTCTTCTGCAAACACGCCCACAGTGGGAGTTTCTCAAAACGGGGGGCCTTGAGGGACCCTAGCGATATGTGGAGGTTATGTGCGGACAACAGGATCCCTATTAGGGATTGTATCAGGATTTCTTGAGAAAGACCCATTCTGAGCAAGCCTGTGAAACTATTGCGGCATGCGCCATCGAAGCTACTGTCCCGCAAACACGCAGGCGAAAATCAAAGCGAGGAGCTTATGATCTATGTGGGTTTCCCAAAACTAGGGCTACATTTCTTGGGGCTCCCCATAATGAGGATTTTAATATTTGGGGGGTCTATATGGTGCCCCCCTTTTGAGGGAAACTACCATGTGTTTCAAATGTCGGTGTCAGGTTTGGGGCCTAATTTAAGGGCACTGCATACTGACCTGTGGCTTGGGGCATTAGACATCCTCACTTGGCACCTTACAATGCAGGGCTAAGGGTTTTATTAGGTCTGTAGGGTTTAGGGTTTAGGGTTTTCACACCAGCCCATGGCCCTTGTAGAAGAAAACATGGGTGTCCGACTCCAGCATCTCTGAACGAACCTTCTCTGGCCAATATGACCTGGGTGGTACTTTAGAGGCCCCCCAAGCTCTTCATAAATAGGGTCCCTTCTACCACAAGAACGGAAACTTATCCCAAAGTGCCACCTGAACCATTGTCCAAACTCCTAGCATCACCCTTAATAACCCCTATAGTAGTCCCCTATATGATCCCCTATATAACCCCCCTTAAGGAGTTTAGACTATAGCTCACCTAGTGACAGATTCTTGGCCCTGGCCATCACCTCCTTGTACCGAGGTTCATAAACCTTTCGGGAATGGTAAACATCAGCAGCCACGTTCACCTCGGTTTAGGGTTTAGGGTTTAGAGTCCTTGCCCAGGCTGCAGATCGCGGGGTAAAACGTATAGTTTTGGATTTAAGGTTACGTAGGGTTGGGGTTAACCTTGAACCCAATATTGTTCAGTAAGGGTTTACGGGTTTTGGAGGAAAACTCTATAGCCCAGTAGTGCCAAGTCTCGTCTGGCAGCCATTTCCTCAAAAAAGTTTCTCTGTCCAAAGCCTTCATTTCGAAAGGCAGCACCACCCAAACAGCATTGGGCACCTCCGCTGCATGATGCTGGATTACATCGTCCAGCGCTAGGGGCATACCCGCTCTGTGCAGCACTAGTTTTGTTTGTAGCCACCACTTCTGCTTGAGATCCTTGAATTCGTGCCAAAAGGCCTTGGTCGGGCTTCTAGAATGGCAACTAAAAACCAGATGATGCGCACTTAATATGCCAAATGACACTAATGATGAAAGAGGAAACACTCTGTTCAATGACCCGGAGCCATAATGTCGTCCCGCAGCTCCATATCGGATAATCCCAGTGTTCGATTGCACCATATGCGCCCAGCTGGACGCTTCTCCGCGCAGTTGCGGTGGAAGTACTGTGAAATGGTTTGTCCCCCAAGCTTTCGAGTTCCAGAAACAATAAGGCACCAACGTGAGGGTGTGCAGGTTACATTCTCCAGGAGGTACTTGGTACACCATGGTTCGTCTGGAAAATGGCACCGGAATACAGACTCTTGCTGACCTTTCAACAGCAAACCGCTTCAAACACAAAAGCAGCTGTTCAAAGAAAACCTCATGAATGCCAAACTCTCGAAATGCATTTCTGTAGACCTTCTCGCCTCGACCCATGGTGCAACGGTAACACCTCCCCTGTCCCGATGGCCATATGCTTTGTTGGGGCGGATAAAGGAGGCAAAATCTAAGTCCGGAAAACATCGGGCGCCTACCTGGGCGAGTTCAATGAAAATGTGTATGTATGTATATGTATGTCTGTATACATGTGTAGATGTATAAACGACTTCAAAAGAATCCGGTCTCCAAGTTGTGCCTTCGGTGGTTTGCCAAATCTACTGAAGACACACCAACCAACACCGTAAAGCTAAACCCTAAACCCCTGAACTGAATCCCCACCTCGATCTTGAAACCATCTGACACCAGCGAGATGTATGTTCTCTGACGCCGTCTTTGGGTACATCAGCAGTAAAATGTGCGCGGGACCAGTCCTGATAAACCGTCCCTCCCGCTGCAAACGGTCATATGCCAGCAAGACTAGCAATAACAGTAACAAGTATAACTGCATGATAACTCTAACAACAGTAATACATAAACGTACACAACAGAAACTACAACGATGGATGGATGTGTTGAGGTGTTTTTACACAACCACCTATCTTTACTGGTGGTTACTAAGGAATAAGTGAAAATAATCTCTGTGTAATCCCAATAATATGTTCTCCCGTATTCTCTACTCTAAACCCTAAACCATAGTCCTTCGACCCTAAGCCCTAAACCCGAAACTCTATATGAAGTACTGTCTAAACTCCTAGTATCCCCCTTAATAAGCCCTATAGTAGTCCCCTATATAATCCCCTATATAACCCCTTTTAAGGAGTTTAGACTATGGCTCATATGACACTTTATTCCTTACTGCCCCTCAGTAAGTATCATGACAGCCTGAACCTTGGGATGCAAACCATGTTTAGGGTTTAGGGTTTAGGGTTTAGGGTTTAGTTGGGATTTAGGTCGCATTACTGAGCTGGGTGGTACTTTCAAGGCTCCCAAAGTCATTTATAAATAGGGTCCCTCATACCACATGGGGGGGAATGGTGCTTTTCCCAAAATGCCGACTGATGAATGTACTGTCGCACGCCATGTGCCTTGTTCAGTGTTTCAAGATAGTGTCGGTGTGCACACTTGCTCCTGCGTTCCTTGTCAACCCAGCTTCACATTTTTTGCTACTTTTACTCTCATTGTTCTTATGGGTGGTTGTCAAAACTATGGTCCCCTGTTGGGTACCCTAGATATTAGGTGCCGTAGTATAATAGGGATCCGAAAAGGGACCATAATTTCGTCAACCACCCTTATCACTATCAGTACCTGCAAGTCCTTTTCGACGTAGATGCTTCCAACGGTGGATGAACCAGGGCTTCGCCGACACAAGCTGGTTTAAGCCTGAAATAGATTAGCACCCAAAGGCCACCTGGGATCTTCAGTAACCTAACCCAGACCCCTGATTAAGAAACCCCCTCCCGTTAATAGGAATTATCATAGGGATCCTAATATCTAGGCCCTTAAAAGGAGGGGGTTGATTAATCATGGGTCTACATTAGCAAAAAAAAAAAAAGGACGTTTTTGTTGCACGACCGTGCTTTACTAGAAATGCCAGAAAATGGAAAAGGTATCTACTGTAGGTGCCTAGACAGCTATGAAGAAATTTTGAAGTCTATTCGAGCTGCCCTTTACGAATACGACATGCATATACAGAGTATGGGACCATAATATTGGTCGTTATTTGGGGTCTATACTGGGGTCCTCCTGTTTTTGGAAACTACCACTTGGGCCCTAAACCCCTAAACCCTAAACCCTAACCCCTAAACCCTAAACCCTATTAGTACTGCAGGACCTAGCCACAACTCAGAAGCGAAGCCACAACGAAATGTTTCCGCTGCAACCAAGCCATGGCATTGACACACTTAGGGCTACGGTTTAGGGTTTAGGGTTTAGGGTTTAGGGCTTAGGGCTTGGGGTTTAGGGTGTAGGGTTTAGGGTTTAGGGTTTAGGACTTGGGGTTTGGCTCCAAACATTTGGTGTGGCCTTACCAATATTTCCTTACTAGTATTATGACAGTAGTATTTTGACACCACTTGTACTCATGTACCATTGTTACTTTTTTTACTCACAAATCAGGGACCGCATCATATGTCCCCACATCCGCAGCCCCCAAAGGGATGCCAAATGTTCCGAACCCACTGTTTGAGGTAAAAATGCATGTTTTTGGGCGACCTAAGGATACATCCAGGGTAGGACAGAACGCGGCACAAGCTAGGACAAAATATGGGGTCCCATCCAATTACCTATATCATCTTAAAGTCTGATGAGGTACTCTATAACCTACAACCTTCATCTACAAGGCACAGAGGACCATACTTTTTGTATTCACTTTGGCTTCTACAGTTCACGGACATGAAACCTCGCAACTCCTACTTTTGAATCCTGCTGCGGATCGCGCGCATCCCGTCCCAGCCAATGCAGGACCGACCCTAAACCCTGAACCCTAGGGTGAACCACGGTTCAAGGTTTGGGTTTTAGGGTTTACGTTCAGGGTTTAGGATTTAAGACTTGCCCAACACCATGGCAGGCAAGCATCGTGAAAAATCATGAGAAGCAAGGGATCAGAGTCTGTCCAGAATAAAGCAAGGCTTTGAAATGTAGCCCCGCAAACAAGCAGAATGGATTCCCCTAAGCAACCACCTCAAACACTTTTACCCCTAAACCCTGGGGGGAGGGGGTCAGGCAAAGCATTAGAGTTATGTTTGACACTGATACAGTACCAGCACTAGTCTCTGAGCCGGAGCAGAGATTAGAAGGAACTGCTGAGCCTTGGAAGCCATTCTATTATGGTACCCAATAATATAGGGTTTAGGGCCCTATAATGGAGAATCAAATGGAAAAGAAAATGGAAAATGAAATGGAAACTGGGGTAGAATTCTAGACTGAACACGTAGCGGACCCTGGAAACAAACTTGTCATTCAAAGAGATGCCCATGCAAAGCGGGTCAAACATTTGAACCGAAAGCTTGAGAAAGGATAGAGAAAGACTCAATCCTTAAGACGACGAAACTTCTCCCGAAACAATGCCTATTATTCCTCGTTTTTTTTCAAATGAGGAAACTCATCTCAAACTCTCTGACACCCAGATGCAAAATTCTGGAAGGCCCCTCAGGGAACCTTAATTACCAAACGCTGCGCCCTGAGCCTAACTTGTTGGCCACAGCCTCGAAAGCTATCTCCTTAGGGCTTGAGGTTTAGAATGCTCTCCACAATGCTCTATGTGCAGTCCCTCCTCAACCGAAGCACGATTCTTGGCACAGCCAACAGCCACATCAGTGAGGCTCCCACACCAAAATCCTAAGCCAAAAACCTCAGCCAGCACCCTGCAAACCCCCAGAAAGCATTGTGGTTTCATGACGGCTCCCTTTTTGGGAGCAACCAAATGTGCAAGCTTGGAGGCTACCAAAAGCTCTAAGTTGGCGCTGGCATTTCCTCAGGACTTCTTGGGGTTATTTTGGGGATATATTGAGGCTACAGGAAAAGCAAATGGAAGCTACTATAATGGGTTAAATTATAGGGTTGGGGATTAGGGATAGGTCTTTGAAGGTTTCGAATTTAGTGAGTGTAGGGCTTAAGACTTTTTAGGGCTCAGGAGTTGGCAGCCCCTAAACCCTACAGCCTACATCTTAGAGTGTAGGGTTGAGGCTTTAAGGGCTTCGGGCCTGAGAGGCTTACGGCTTACAGTCTCCTACCAAGAGACTTTTCGAAGCTCTAGAAGGATTTCCTGAGGACTTGATAGGATTTGCGGGTTTAGGGTCTTTAGGGTTCAGGACTCTTGGCGTTCAATTCAAGGTTGGCGAACCTTTGACAGAGCGTGAACCCTAAACCCTACACCCTAATCCTTAAACCCTAAACCCCTAAACCCTAAACCCTAAACCCTAAAACCCTAAACCCTAAACCCTAAAACCCTACACCCTAAAACCAGGAGGTGTCAAGTTCAGGGCCTGGGGCCAGGGCCCAGAACTTACGGCTCACGAGTCTCCTACGATGAGAGGGTCAAAAGTTCTAGAAGAAATGGGGGTTTCCCAAAATTAGGGGTACCTTTTTGGGGGTCCCAATAATAAGGATTATCGTATTTTGGGGTCTATATTGGGGTCCCCTTATTTTGGGAAACTACCACATGTTGCCACCGGACAGGACTTGTTGGGGTGGGTTTAGGGTTTGGCTTGTGGCTAAAAACTTTTGGCTCAGGATTTTTCTAGGGTGTAGAGTTTGAGGCTTAGGGCTTTGGGGTCTTGGAGCTTGCAGCATAGCATCCCCATACAGAAAAAGTTCTCGGAAGTTGTGAAAGGCAAACTACTTGGGCCTGCTTTTCAGCATCTAGGGCTCAAACTTCAGCGGTTTAGGATTGATGGCCTAGGGCCCCGGGTTTTCAGTTCAGCATATCCCTATGACGAAAAAGGATCCTGTTTGCAGTTCTACACGGGTGTTTCTTGAGGGTGTAGTTAGGGTTTGGGCTTTCATGTGATAAGGGTTCATAGATTTTAGCACTCAGGCTTCAAGTACTCTGTAGGGTTTTTTCAATTGTAATTCTAAGCTTTTGGAGCGTCCATCAAGCATAATGGCCAAGAACAATCTTCTTCGCAGGTGTAAACATAACGTATCGCCACAACAGTAAAGGATTCGTAACGTTGATCCAGTGTCGCCAAATGCCATGTAAAACATTGGGAAGCTTTGACCCTGGCCCGAAGAAGGAGTCAAAGACCTTGGCGCACGCCGGAGTTTTGAGGTTTTGGGTTAGGTCACCGCCCGTACAGTAATAGCCTCTAAAAAGGGGGGAAACAGACCTACACCAGTCCTCGGTGGTACCCACATTGGGTAGGGGATTGACCCAAGTTTTGGGGATTAGGGTTGGTTGATGTTGTGTCTACATCTGTAGATACGGCAGGGCAACATCTTCCAGCTCCAGTGCGGCCATTTTTCGCTTCAAAACCAGGAATCTCAACCCCTGTATGGCCCAAATCTCCATGTCATGTTCCAGCTCAGCTCCATTTCATTCTCAGTTATGGTATCCCTATATCCCGCAAACTAAACCTAAGGCATTGGGGGCCCTTGACTTTCGAAAACAACGTGTCCAGGGTTTCGGGCTTGGCTCAGGGCTGTTTGGGTAGGGCTTGGGCCTTCTAACTTCTTTTGCAGTTTAGGAGTCATGGTTTGGGGCTTGGGGTGTCTTTACTAGGGTTGCCTGGGGTTGTTTGTGGTGTTCGTGGGCTTTGGGTTCAGGCTTGGGGGTACGGGATGTCGGGCGAGGCATTGTTTTGGATTGAGGGGCTGGGGTCGATTGGTTGCAGCTTAGGCTTGAAGAGGTTTTAGAGCGTAGGATTGCTGGGTTGCTGTTAAGGAACTTAATTCAAGTTACTATATTGGGGAAACCCTATTATTTACTATATATATCCATTATGGTAACTTAATTCAAGTCCCTTAACAGCAACCCAGTTTTGGGCTGGTTCAGGGGTTCCGAGGTTCGGAGGCTGGGATATTTTGTTTCAGGCTTGGGGGCCATTGAGGTTTTAGGGCTCGCTGAGGGTTCTTTGTTTGGGGCTGTTTTGAAGCTGTCAGGCTTTAAACCCTATACTCTAAACCCTAAACCCAATACCCTAAACCCTATTCGCCCTATACCCTAAACCCTATACCCTAAACCCGATATCCTAAACCCTATACCCTAAACTCTAGACCCTATACCCTAAACCTAAACCCTAGACCCCAAACCCTAAACACTATACCCGAAATCCTAGACCCTAAACTCCCTAAACCCAAGGCTTCATGGGTTCAGAGCTTGGGGATTATGTAGCGTTCGGGTGGCTTGGCTGCGGGTTTAGGGGGCTTAGGGTTTATAGTCCCCCTTAAGTAGATAGAATATGGCTTTGGGTAGACTATACCTATAAGATCCCCATATACCCCATATTCTATCTACTTCAGGGGGACTATAGGGTTTAGAGGGATTGGGGGTTGGGGTTGAGGGCTTATGGGTTAGGGGGATTGGAGTTTAGGGTTTAGGGGGATTGCATTGTCTAGCCGATAGTTCTCTGATATACATGAGCGTCAAAATACAAACAAAGATTGGCCCTTGCGACTTGCTTCTTACCGTCTCGGCACAAAGATTGCCAACAGCGCCGTTCTCTTAGTAGACCCTAAACCCTAGACCGTACACCCTTAACCCTTAACCCTAAACCACTACAACAGGAATTTCCAGCACAAAGGCCTAAAGCCCAAAAGGATCCTAAAGGCGATAATGTCGACACAAAATTAATGGACCCACTTCTTCTAAGCGCCTGAATATGAGAATCCCTATTATATAATCCCTGTAAAGGGGAGGGGGTTATAAATCACAGGTCTACATTAGCCAGAGAACCGTTGCATAGTTAGCCTGGACATATTCAACGGTGCTCGGAAACTCCTCGGCCGTAGCCCAGACCACATAATCCTTCCAGGGAATTTCGGACATGTATGGGACCACCTCCGAGATGACCACCACACCGCACAGAATGGCTGGCAGCAGTCGAAACTCTTCAACAGTGTGATGGAAGTCAGTTTGGTGAACGTTGAGCATGATGGCGGTGCTTCTGAGCATGTCGCGCAGCTTGCTGGAACCTGGAGCCCAAGCTTACGTTGGTTTAAGGTTTAGGGCTGAGGGTTTATTGTGTAATTCCAAAAGCCAAAACCCTAAATCCTAGGGGTCAAAAGGATATCAAGTAGGAAGCCAGGAACAGTCCGGGAACCCCACCATGTTGCGCACTTGGATGTTCCTCTGCTGCAAGCGCTGCAACATGTTTCGCCGCCTGGGGCGGTAGTCTTTGGCCAGAGTAACCTGGGTTGCTGTTACGGAACTTAAATTAAGTTACTATATTGGGGAAACCCTATGATTTACTATATATACCCATTATGGTAACTTAATTCAAGTCCCTTAACAGCAACCCAGTAACCTCGTTCCAAGTGGTGATGACGACAGAGGGGTCGCGGCCGTGGCGTTCCCTGTAGAGGTTGTATGGCATTGAAGGTATGTAAACCACTGATTTCAAGACTTCTGTGGGCACGGCTTGTCCTTCACGAAGAGCAGCGAGATTCGGCACAGCATACTCTATTATGATGTCTCTGGAGGCATTGCAAAAATCCTCTCTCACATAGCAACCATTTAGGCGCGTACGGTAGGCCTCGCCAGTCCCATCAATACTGCGTGCAGACAAACTTTGCCCATAAAAAGCTTTTGCAGCTTCTGCGATGTCTTGGCTGCTTGCCTGGGACGGCATGTCTTTCGTAGCACTGCTCGGTAAGACAATAAGATGTTCGAACTGAAAATGAAAGTGGACCCACATGTTCAAGCTCTCCCATTCTGGATGTAGCCGAACCAGGTCACTGAGCATCCTGTGCAGAACCTGGGGATTCCCCCGTACTAGGCGATAGAACAAAAAAGTATCTGCCCTATCACATCTTGGTATAATTAGTATAGTGGGTATAGTCTTTGCAAACTCCCACCTCCGTGTTTGGCGGAAAGTCGCCGGTGTAAAGGACATTCGTGTCACAGCGCAACTTTGTCTCGAACTGGGGCAGCACAGGTATGGTGACAGGCAAGTCGAAATCTGTCACGGCTTCTAAAGGAGCAGCAGCAGCAGCGGCTTTTACGCTTGCATCTTTACCTGTAGTCCCCTTAGACCTGTAATGAACATATCTTTTGATAATTCCTCAGGTTTATGAACCAATAAAACATACAAAATACAAATAATTTCTAAGGAGACTACAGTTACTCGCCCATCTGACCCAAGCCGCTGACAACAGCAACTGGCAAGCTGCTGCAAATGCGCAGCCGACGGACAACCAGCGACCACGGCAAGTGGCCATAAAGACTTGAAGCCAAGCAAATATCTTTGTGATTAGATTTTACGTTTTTGTCCCCAAGAGCTCCTATAGTCTGGACCTAGCAACTCTTTGTGGATATCCAAGTTTGGGCACTGACAAGACTTGATTATAGCATGCCTCAAAATGATTTGCGGAGTAGTTGCGCCGACGTAGAGACACAACAGTTCCATCCCAGGATACGATGCATGCGAAGAGCAGCACTTGCGTGCATAGCTCTGAGCAAACAACGCTACATTTGACTCACCAGGGTGTCCCTGCATCTCTCATGAACATTCATGAACAAGATTCCACTCGTCCTAGGGTTTACAAGCCGGGCTCCTGTGTTGTTCCTTTTGGGGTAGGTTATGGGGCGATAGTTGAAATATACCACAAAAATGGAAGTACATGGGAGGTTCTGGGTGGAGCTTAGGGAGCTTTCAACCCAAACGCTAGACCCGAACCCTTCCTCGTTTTATGACAGCGGAAAGGGTGAGGCAGCATGGAAAGCTTTAGGGTGGTTTGATTGTTGTGCAGCGCCCCAAACCCTATAGTCCCCTTTTTAAGTAGAATATGGCTTTGGGTATAATATAATCAGATCCCCACATACCCATATTCTAGCTACTTAAGGGGGACTATAGCTTTAAAATCTGATTGGACCCTTGCACATGAGCCAACACCCCGAACCCGAGGCCATGAACTGCTTGAGCTATAACTGTAACTACCGTCATCTTTATTGCTACTGCACATGGGTGGTTGTCAAAATTATGGTCCCTTTTTGGATCCCTATTATAGTACGGCACCTAATATTTAGGGTACCCAAAAGGGGACCATAATTTTCACAACCACCCACATGTCTGTGCCACAGCGAGTACTACAACTACTCTATTCTCAGCATTACTACGACCACAGCTTCTACTTCGGCTTCCGTTACAGCTGCTACTGCCACTCCTACTTCTACCCGTACCGGTACCCCTATTCCTCCTCCTACTCCTCCTCCTCCTCCTACCACCACCACCACCACCACCACCACTACCACAACCACCGCTATCCACTATGAGTGCAACAACCAACAACAATACAAGTATATGCACTGATCCAAGAATAGTAAGCCTTCCGCTACTAATACTAGTCCTCTTCTTCCGGTTCTTCTTTTTGTGTTGCAGCCCAGAGAAGCCTCGTCACGCATGTTCTAAGTCCAGATGAGTACATGAAAGGACGGAGCGTCGAAGCCACCAGCATCATGGGCTAAAGGCGATTCCTCACAGCAGAACTCGTGGCGTGGGTGCGCAAGCAGCAGATGTTGACGGAAACGTCCACCAGGACGCGCTTTGTGTTTTGGATTTTGCAGGCAGGGACATGCAGCTCCTCAGCAGCGTTAATGGGGGTTGGTCGCCTTGGCTTGCTCGATCCATTGGTGCATTATTCCTGAATCGTACAACTTGCCGAAGCGCCCAACATCGGGCATGTGCTTTGAGTCTTCTTCACTGCCTCAGATAAGGTAGAGTTTACGGTTTATGGTTTTCTGGTCCCCCTGCACAAGTGGACACCCCATTCCACAACGACCCAATTAATTATTGTAAGGACCACCTAATTACACACTCACCAAAACCCATGTGAGCCATAGTCTAACTCCTAGTGTCCCCACTTTAACAGCCCTGGAGTTGAGGGTTTAGGATTTAGGGCTTAGGAATTTAGAGTTTAGGGATGAACTCCAATAAACTCTTAGTATCCCACATAATAACCCCTGTAATAGCCTCCTTTACAATAAATGCCCTGTCTAGCCCTAAACCCTAAACCCTAAACCACCGAACCCCTAAACCGAAAACCCTAGGGGTAGTACGGGAACCCATGATCATGTGGACAAAGCGACCTCCCGGGCCCTGCTTAATACTGCTGCAGGAAGAGCACATGGGGGATTGTCAAAATTATGATCCCTTTTTGGGTCCCCTAAATTAGGCCCCGTATTATACTAGGGACCCAAAAAGGGACTATAATTTTGACAATCCCCCACATTCAACGAGGATTTAGGGTTTAGGGTGAAGTTACTGCTGTTTCTGACATACTCGCAGGATTGCAGGAATCCGATTTATGTGGAACCCCCAGAGCAAAGAGAACTGTTAGCCCTTAACTGCAATTCCGGGCAGCATTTTTTGAACGCAACGAGGTTCATGCCCCACTCAATGGAACAGATTTGATCATCTCCTTTGGGTTCCCTCGCTCCGTAGTGGGTACCACGAAGGACTACTGTAGATAGAAGCCCCTATTAACTCCATATGTGAGGGCTATTTACTGCAGTGGGGATTGACCTAACATCTCCTGAAGTTCCAAGGCTTTCGGCTTTAGTGTTTAAGGTTTAGAGGAATGTAATCCCTAGATAATCCCTATATAATATATTCCCTTCTTCCCTGATAACCCTAAACCCTTAACCCGTTCCTGCCTCAAAACAACAAACAGCTATAATGACCAAGACCCAGGGCCCCGGGCCCCTAAACTCCTAAACCCTAGGGTTTAAGGTTCCTACGCCGCTAAACTGTGGCCCTCACACCCTTCAACTGACACCCCTAAACCCGTGCTGTGGCGGTGTTCATTCTCTTGCCCCGCTCCTGGCATGATGGTCAGCTCAGGAGCACCAATCTGGCGGTGATTCAGGACATCTATAAACCTGGTTCACGGTTTAGGGTTTAGGGTTTGGGGTTAGGAGTTGAGGGTTTAGGGTTAAACCTAAAACACAACCCAACAGGACTCTGCTTGGGGAATAGGATTCATGTTATGGGGATTGGGAGTCAGAATTTAGAGGTTCGGAATTTTAGATTAGGAGAGCTTAGGGATTAGGATTTGGGGTCAAGGAATTGGGATTGGTGTCTAGGAATTACGGCTTAGCAAGTAAGATTCAGAGTTCAGGGTGTAGCACTGCCTGAAACACATACCACAGAACATTACAATAGCTCTTGTCGACTTACATGGCCCAAGCGGCGACCGCACCAAACTCAACAGCCCTAAACCCTTAGCCCTGAACCCTGAAACCCCTGTTCTTTCTACGACTGATGGTCAAAAACCCGAATGACCCAAAGTACCTGATACCTCTTGGGAGTGATATTTCAGTATGCTACCCTAAGCCCTAAATCCTAAACCCTACACCCGAAGCCCTAAACCCTAAACGCAATGTTCTAGTATACCAAAGGCATGCAGGGTTTGCAGCATCAACTGTAGCACCCCAAAACGCTGAGATCATCCGCAGCCAGCGAAAACAAGTAACCCTACCGTCATACCTACGCTGGCTGGGTTTGAGGTTTAGGGTTTAGGCGTTTACGATTTAGGGTTTAGGGTTTAGGGCCTGTGTCCTCCTGGGTTTAGGGTTTGGGCTTTAGGGTTCAGGGCAAGAGGATGTAGGCTCTGAGTTAAAGGGCTATGGAGCTTACTGTTCAGGATTTACTGCGTGGGCTGTGAGAGTAGTAACCCTAAACCCTAAACCCTAAACTCCTACGACTAAGAGATTCTAAGTGCCTCTCAGCAGCTGCTTAAACTTTGCCACAGCACTGTGCTCGGGGCCAGCTGCAATGCCTTTCCCGACCATGTTGTACCCATAAAAAACTGTCCCGTCTTTCCAATAGTTGGTCTGCAAATCTTCAACGACATACAAACCACCAGGTTCAACAGATGACCAAAGCGAAAAGAAGTTGAAGATCATGTGAGGTGGATAATGTGATCCATCCTCTATGATTATGTCCCATGGGCCTTTTCCTCTCAGCATCTGCATGGTCTCGTTCTTGGACTGATCACCCCAAAACACAACAACTTTGTCCCAAGATTTCGAATTGTTCGCCACCCTGTCAGTTCTATCACCATATGCCAGCCCAGCTATGATAGCAGCATCAGTGAAATATCTGCTCCAGGCATGCAATGATTTGCCTTGTTGAGCTCCGATCTCCAAGATTTTCAAACCAGCTTTATGCTGAAAAGGCGCAAACCACCTGGTTGCTGGACTTCTCTTCCCAAAATTCGGGTGTTTCCCAAAATTAAGGGTACGTTTTGGGGTCCCCATAATGAGGACTATAATATTTTGGGTCTATGTTGGGGTTCCCCTCTGTGGGGAACCTACCATAAGGACTACTCACGAAAATTCTACGCTTCGCACCCAGCCACTTAGCTAGATTCGTGGAACGGTCCCAAACAACCAAAAATCCTAAACCCTTAAACCCCTAGATTTGTGGAAGACTTCCCACCTCTCGTAGTAGCGGTGGTAGTTGTGCACCCCGGGTCCTTTATCCGTACCGGTGCCGTCCATGGCCTCCATTACACTCAGCGCCTTGTCGGCTCGATGACCTTGGTTCGGTTTTGGTGTGTAGCCCTGGGGCTCCATGTCTACAAATAGTACCTACATTGGGCCCCAATGTCTATACATAGTACCTACATTGAGCTATTTGGAGCCCTAGGGTAGTTCACAATTGATGTAGCGTTTAGAGTTTGTAGCGGATTTGAGGTTCCGATGGGGTTTAGAGTTTATGCTGGGTTTAGGGCTTACTTAGGGTTTGGGGTCTATAGCAGTTCAGGTGTTAGGGTTTATGAAGGGTTTGCGGTGATAGAGGGTTCTGGGTTTAGGGTTCATACAGGGTTGAGAGTTTTTACGCGTGTTCAGGGTCTAGGGTTTGTGATAGATTTCAGGTTTGTTTTGGGTTGAATTTCTTTAACCTGAACTGTTCTCGAGTGACTAGCATCAATCACAGCCCAGTGGCTATGTTGCAAAACGCTTCCTGAGAATCCGTTCAGAATTTGTCCCTCAGCCTCTAGCAGAAGACGAACAAGGCGCTGCCGGACTGGAGAACTCAGTCTGCGCATGGAGGCGGCAACAACCTCATCCGATTCTCTGATATCAATGAGGGAGCCATGTTCACTGATGCAAGCCGTATTCGACATCTGCACCTGAACGTCGAGTAGGGAGGCCATGAGAGTGGGGCCCCCGCAGAACTACAATGGTCATGATACATCAAATACATACGTCATACTTGCGTACGTTAACTATGACCTTTGACTGTTCCTTGTCATTCCATACGAGATTCTTAGACTATTTCCTTCGCTAGTCCCTGAGGAGAAACCCTGTGATCCCCCTGAACATCTCCAATCCCTCTTTAGAGCTTAGGGTTAGGGTCTGCATGGAAAACCCCAAGCTCTGAAATCACCCCGTCTTCGCTCCCCCAAACAAACAGGGAGGCTGATATGTTAGCCCTGGGGATTTTATCATTTCCTTTCAAACTTGGGTTGCACTTGCGGAACGTAGCCTAAGTTAAGGTACTTAAGAAACCATAGGCTTTCACACATACCTACCCAACACATGTTGACTCCATCTGCGTTCCTTACCAGCAACCCCGGAAATCCTCCCAGGCACCTGCTGCAGGGACACCAAGGCGATGGCAAAGAAGCCCGCAAGGGCTAAGACTTTCCAGGAGAGGCGCGGGCACATGGCTATCCAAGATGGAAAGCAACATACAGGCTTTATGAAGTAGTTCAGGGTTAAGAGTTTAAGGTTGTTTTTGTGGGACCATTTCTCCCCAGCATAGAGTTTAAGGTTTAGAGTTTAGGGCGTTATAGGGGAGTATTCTAGGGGTTACTAGGGGGGATACTAGGACTTTATGGCTATATAATCCCTACATAATCCCTATAATTTTGTATAGTTCCCATTTTCTTTTCCATGATCCCTATATAACCCCATTATATTCCCTATATGCTGCTTTCCTTTTCGAGATTTCCAGGGAGGAGGCTTCGGGGGCTAAACCCACAGGGTCAAGAGTTCTGGGTATGAGGCTTTAGGCTGTAGGGTTTAGGGTTTAGGCTAAACCCCTCAGGGTCGAATTCCTACCCATAAATCCTCAACCGTTAGGGTTTAGGGTGTAGGGTTTTGATCATAAGCTGCAACCCTAACCCTGTAGGGTTTAGCGTGTAGGGCTTTAATCCAAAACCTTCACCCTAAACCTTAAACCTTAAACCCTAAACCCTAAACCCTAAACCTTCACCCTAAACCTTAAACCCTCAAAGGTCTAGGCTTCACATACCAGAGTTGAGGTTTGTAGAGCTCGGAGGGTTGAGGGTGTTCCTGCCAAATGGGAGTCCCTGCCAAAAGAATGATAAAATGGGGAATAAGGGAATAGATTGAATACATTATATAGGGATTACAATCCCTTTTCCCTACTAATCACCAGAAAGAATAAGGACTATGATATTTGGAGTCAAAATTTGCCACTAAATTCTCAGAGGCGGGCCCAATTGTCCTCAAGGCTTCAGGATTTTGGGGGTAAAACGCGTGCGCTTCCGGAGGCCATGATACTCTCCAGAAATAGGGTTTAGGGTTTGGTTAGCTACTTGTCCGATACACCCTAAACCTCAAGCCCATATAAACTTACCATTACTTAGGGTCCCCAATTTTCCTTAATTTCTAAAATTTCAAAATCAAAATAACCACCCCCAAACCCTGAGTAATGTAATGAACAGAAAAACAATTTAGACAGAATATCATCAGCTTTTGGATTTGCAGTAGTCGGGGCAAGTTTGCTTGCTTAGGGGCAGCCGATGTAATGCTCTGATGATGTCGTAGCCACATGGAAGTAACATTATTACTATTACCGGTATTAATACTACTATTACTACTATGACTATCATGACTTTTCTTGCCATTATTACTAGTACCTACTAATATTGCTATTATTGTCATTACTACCATAATTACTATTATTACTCTTATTACTATTA
>CAJNIZ010000621.1:0-31427 GCA_905231905.1 Symbiodinium pilosum | reverse complement strand
CCTTGGACCCTTAGGGTTAGGGACCTGCAACCATGAGAAGTGCCGGACGTCAATTTTCAGTCACGCAGTATTCTAGACACATGCGCCACGATGCGGATTCTCAGAAATCAGATTTCCCCAGTGGTGCAAGGTTTCCTCCGCCAGCAGTATACTGTGGAGCCCTGCATTGTCCCTAGTAAAACTCACTTATAGTCCTCATGTTAACTCTGACTTATACCATTGTCTACCCCGTGCCCTATTCGAATTCTTTCGGCGCCGAAGTTAGCCTAAACCCTAAACCGCTATACGCCTCAGGTGTCTGCACTACGGTGCAATTTACCGAGAAGGTCGGGGACCTCATCCTGGAGGCTTCCGCTTGAGGTTTAGGGTTTCTTGTAACAGGGATTCTTATATATTGGGGTATGCAGATCCCATTTTGAATCACTTCTGTTTGCATTGAGGAATCTTACACAACTTATAGAACCAATTCAAGCAGGGCAGAAGGTATACTGGGTGGTGCAAATGTTCTCCCGTCCAGTTATGGAATGCCCAAAGTGAACCCTGCTCTAGACCCTATAAGCCTTAAACTTTGAATCTTAAATTTCAAAAGGTCTTCCCTTCATTGTGTGACAGCACGCAAGGATGTCCGTCTTGATCATTGGGTGGTATCTGCAACCCGTCCCGTTCTGCAAGAGCTTTGGAAACCTAAATTCTACAACATTCAGGTTTAAGGGGTTTAGTTACCCTAAATCCCAAAACCATAAACCCAAAACTTTGAACCCTCAATTCCTGAGCCCTAAATCCCTAAACCCTAGACCTTCAGCCGCCTACCGGAAGGTTCTTGAAAACCGGACCTCCTTTTGCCGGTGCCGGCTTTAACATGGTATGACATGGATTTGCTGTCGATGTGGAGTTTTGTGGGGTTAGGGTGCCGAACTTCGGTGTCTTCTCATTTTGAGCTCAACTCATTCAGTTCACAGCGCCTACGTCTACGGGGTCGCTGCTACGGAACTTGTTTTGCGCTACGATAATACGGAAACCCTGCTATTCACAATATACCCAGATGATGGCCCTAAGCCCGATATACCCATATTATGATCAGTTAGTAACTTTATAAGGTCCTTAACAGCAATCCAGCTTGGTAGCGTAAGGATGCTCCGATGCACCATTTGATGTTGATCTGCCGGTTTGGGCGCAAAGCTTAGGGCCGTAGGGTTGCATGATAGGGTTCAGGGTTTAGGGTTTCGGGTTTAGGGAGGTTCATGGAACTTCGTAAAGATTTGGATGCTGGGTTCATATCCCTACCTATACTTCCCCTAACTGGGCGTATGTCAGTTACCCCCCATTTTAAAGTACGGATCTAAGTTCATTTGTACGTTGTTACTAAATCCCATGAGCTTGCAAGTATGTGCGCTGCCCACAACTAGTGCATAAACGGACCTGCGACCCTTGGCGAAGGCAACTAGTAAACTTTGAGCCCTAGACCTCAAATCGCAAAGGCCTCTGCTTGGAGTTGAATGCTCTAAACCCCGCACCCTAAATCCTGAACCCTCTACTTAGCGTTTAGGGTTTAGGTCTTATTCATGAAAGCTTGCCTACAAGTCAAGTATGATGGGTATTAATGATGACACCAATGTTCATGTCATCCTTTCCACGTATTACATTTGCGGCGCTGAAATCTTAAGGCCTGGTATCAAAGTTATGTCGAAGGGGCCCAATTTAGGCCCCAAATTGACGATAACCCTTATTCTTTGGCCCTGTAAGACCGCAATGCTGGGAATCCTCCATGTCCTGCTTGGTGCGGTGCAGGTTCGGGTGCTTCACGTCGCACCTGCGCAGGCGCGTCCTATGTGCTGAGATTCAAGAAGTCTGTTTGTTCCATGTTTAGCGTTTGGGAGTTGCTAGGATTCAAGGTTTAGGGTTGAGGGTTGGGGGTTTAAGGTTAGGGTTTAAGGTTTAGGGTTTGGGGATAGCAAGGCTCTTTATGAATGGGAGTGTACAGGGATGCTACTTAGCTTTGATGCCCTTCTTTCATAGACCAACGTTTGGGCTCAGAAATTTTCCCTAAACCCTAATACTCGCATAAGGCCCAGTTGCACTGCCTCGTTTGGAGAAACATCTAGACATAGTTTCTAGAACTCTGGCCATGCAGCGTTTAGGGCTTAGGGCTTTAGTGTGTAGGGCAGTGTAGGGTTTAGGGCAACTCCGCCACAAACCTCTGGCCCTACATATATGTATGTCTACCTATTGATATTGATTCGTATATTATACCTCCAACCCCTAACCCTAAACCCTAAAACCCTAAACCTTAGAACCCGAAACCCTAAACCTCTAAACTACCCTAAACCCTAAAGCCAAATGTGGAAACTTGTGAAGCCTGGAGGTTGCGGTCAATGCAACTGGGAGGCGCGCGATGGGACGCTTTTTGTCAACTTACGTCCGGGTAGCGGGGGGCTAAAGGTTTTGCAGGGCCGCTTTGGGTTTCAGTGAGCTTAAAGCCCTCAACCCTAAACTGGAAACTCCGATTTTTGGTTTTAGGGTATATGGGATGCAAAAGACAATGGCCGCTACTGTATCAGTCGCCCCTCCTGTATGTCAAACGACGCCCGTCCCCTCCCTATCATTAAGTACTAGGGGGGAAGGAATTAGATATGGAGTTATACGGACTACGCTCAGGATCCACATGTTCATTCATTGCCAACCAGAGGTAAGCAACAGGCAATACTGGATCTTGGCGTTTTAGGTTTTAGGGTTGAGAGGTTTAGGGTCTAGATTCCTATGACAAGAAGCCCTAAACCCCAACCCCGAAAACGAGAGTTGGCCCGACCGTGTTCGAGCCATACGCTATATCTTCATTTCCAGCGTTTGAGGGTGGCGCCTTACAAAACCCTCTTATAGCATGGAAAAAGGAAATATGCTATATGGGGATTATGTTCCTTACATTATTCCTTACTAGCCACCATATAAGTAAAAGGGGTATCATGTTTCTGTGACTCTGGGTGTAGGTAGTAGCTTATGGTTTTGGGTTTAGGCTTGCGGGCTATTGGGCCTTTTGAGTTTGGGGTTAAGGGTTTAGGGCCTTTTGTTTTTTGAGTCTAGCTTGCACATGCACCTGGTATTCAGGATTTCGCTGCTTCCGGCATGCGGTTTAACATATGGTTTAGGGTTTAGGGGTTAAGGGGGTTAGGCTGCATAGGGCATAGGGTGATCATAGCTAGCAGATGATTTCCACGCGCTACCATAATTCTTCGGACCCCCTAGTGGAAGGCCAAACCTACGGCGAGAAAAGATTCAAAGCTTCCCCCCCAAACTGCAGGCCTTACATGGACTTCAAAAGCAGGAGGTAAACCCGTGGCCCAGAGCCTACACAAACGATCAGCAATGCCATTAGTCTATATACCCTTGGGGCCCGGCTAAGGCCTGTAACTCTCTGACGAATTTCAGGTGAATAGGTTTCACCCATGTGAGCCTCACATGGGCCTGGTATACTAAACCCTAAACCCCATTTAAACCCTGGACCTTGAACAGCGTAACTGAAAGTAATGCTTACAACCCTAGACTACAGAGCCTAAACCCTGAATCCTAGACCCTAAGCCTCAGATCCTCGACCCAGCCCCCCAACCCTAACCCCTAAAACCCCTAAAACCCTAAACCCCTAAAATCCTTAAACTTAAGCCCTAGGCCCCTAAATCCTGAATCCTAAAACCTAGACCCTAAACCCTAAACCCTAAACCAACAACTGGACGTGTCCCTTGGCGTGCAGATCCGCTCCTTGGAGCGGTCCTTTTCAAACAACTCGGGTTTATAGGGGTAGGTTAGGAGGACCCCCCACCCTGTAATCGTAGTATAATAAGAGTCTAAGAGGACCCTGATATAGTCCCGATTATCCCTTATAGTCACTATTACTGGGTGGGGGGTCCACCTAAGGGGTAGGTTTGAAATAATTTCTTAAGTTTTGTTTAGGTTGCTGTTAAGGAAACAAGCTTGCCATAATATGGGTACACAGTAAATCATTGTGTTTTCTGATTCTAGTAACTTAATTCACATACCTTAGCAGCAACCCAGTTGTTAGCCTCACTTCTAACTCCAGTACCTACAGTTTAGTAGTTGCCCCCTAAGTAGTAGGTCTGACCCGTAAAGCTGTTGGTAATTGGGGTTACAGGAAATCCCTCTATTATATAAACCCTGTGAAGTCATAAGCAATTCGTGTTTATAGGGCCCTTAGACCTACCCTGATTTAGAGTTTGCGCAGAATATGTACACCTCAAAGGCATTTTGCACTGAAAATGTTCGACTCTCTTGGCACCGCAGGGGGATCTAGGTTACTCTCAGTTTTAGGGTTCAGTGTCAAGGCCTGGGTATATGACCCAAGATGTGAAATTGAAGCTAGACTTTCTTCAGTCTACACGTCGCCCACAGAAAAAAGTTGTTGGCACACAACATGTACATCTCCAGGCTTGATGATACATTCTTGCCTCACTCTGCAAGCGGTAGGTTAATTTAGGAGCAAAGGCTATTTGGAGGTTCAGGCTAGAGAGAGAGGGGTTTAGGGTTTAGGATTTAGGGTGAGAGAGAGAGAGAGAGAGAGAGAGAGGCATGTGGGGGTTTCCCAAAATTAGGGGTACCATTTTGGGGGGGTCCCAATAATAAGGACTATAGTATTTTGGGGTCTATATTGGGGTTCCCTTATTTAGGGAAACTACCATATATGTTGCTCCAACGCGCTCTGGTGGCCCTTGCGCACTTCTCCATAAGTAGTAGCTTCAAAGTCGATCGACCCGGCGCACCAACCCTTTGCCCCTGAACCCTGCACCCTAAATCCTGACATAAGACCTAGAGCAACCAGTGTACGCTCAAAAACGGGTGTACGTAATTCACCCAAATCCTAAAACATTCTAAACCCTCTGTCCTAGACCCTAAACCCTATGTTCTCCAAACCCTACATACACGTAGACCGCCACAAGAATTCGTGAGTGAGTGGCTACTGCGAAAGCCAAAAGACTTCCAATAGTGTGTTGTCCTCCACTATGAATACAGGCTGTACATAGATGCAGCATATTCTACCCTGCATTGGTATTCCGACTGGTGGCCAGCAGGTCCAGGATGAACCCAGAAAAGCAACCAAAAGCGAAGCCCTAAACCCTAAACCCTTATCCCTGGAACACCAAAACCCCTGAAGCCCTGCCACCTCCCAACCTTCCTGAGCCCATTCTTGCACCTTTCATCGTCCTGTCTGCCTAAGCTTACTGGTTCCTTGTAGGGAATGAAGGAATATCATCCCTACATAACCCCTATGTAATATGTTCCCCACTAACCCCAGACCCTAAACCCTAAATCCTACAATCTATTCCCTTGTTCCCTAGCAAATAACCCTAGGGCTCCAGTTACTAAATAATGCGTTCTAGCTTCTATATGCCCGATAGTTACATAGCCCAGTAACCTACTACTTAGGTAACTGGGAGCCACGGGCCCTAAACCCTAAACATTAAAGCCTAAACCTAAACCCTAAATCCTAAACGTAACCTCTCACATCGGAGTGTCCCACCTCGCCAGGCCCCTGCACCTGCGGCAAGCAGGGGGCGGCCAAAGGCTTCCATGATATGAGCTATAGTCTATAGTCTAAACTCTGTAAAGGGGGCTATACAATAGGGGATTACATATGGGATTGCAATAGGGGATATTAAGGGGGATACTAGGAGTGTAGTGTTTTTGAAAGACAGGGGTCGTGTAGTTTACTTGCAATGGTATCTTTGTAGAGTTTGTGTTGGTTGGAGTACGTTTCTGAGGGGTGGTTAGATGCTCTAAGGGTCCCAGTGCCCTGGGACAAGGGCTTAGGGCTTGGGCATCGCAGGGTCTAGGGTTTGTCTCGCACGGTTTAGGGTTCAGGGTTTTGGGTTTAGGTTCGACGTTTAGGGCCAGTGTCAACAGGGTTCTTACCTGAAGCTGGTGGGACTTAGTGACCACTTATCGCTGGTTCTAGAAACCTACGTATACTCGAGAACTTACACAAGTCCAGTCAGAGGGATTGTAAGTAGGGTTATATGCCCAGGTACAATTGATTACTAAGCATCCAAGTAGGGCTTGTTGAGACCCCCCCAATGTAGGCCCCTGATTAATAAACCCCGCCCCTTAATAGGGACTATAATAGGGATTATAATAACATTAATGCCCTTGAAAGGAGGGGGTTTATTAATCAGGGGTCTAGATTAAAGCCTGAACCCTAAACTCCAGGATAGGCGGCCCATTCAGCTAGATCCTGGAAAGCATCACCTTGCGGGCTCTGAATTCTACCGGACGGGTTGGGGTTTAAGGGCTTAGGGTTTATGGGAGTACGGATACAAGAGCACGAGGTTTCATAGCCGGAGGTACAGCATTAATTGGCACCAGGGTCCCCGCAAAGTAAGCCTTACAACCGCAAAGATGATAACAGCAAGAAAAGGTGATACTAGTCATGATAGTTCTGCTAGTTTTCATGATAAGTAGAGTATCAATGTGCATATTATAATATAGATAACAACAAGAATCACCAAAGTAACAATAAATCTTGATGATACCACTAGTAAAACCCAGCCCCGGACTTGCCACATAAACGGTGCGATAAGGGGCCATTAAAAACGCTAACTCTTAAACCCTAAATCCTGAGCCCTGAACCCTAAATCCCAAATCCAAGAACCTTAGACCCTAAATCCTCAGCCCTAAACCCCAAACCCTAAACCCTTAAACCCCTAAACTCTAAACCCTGAACCTTAAACCCTAAATCCAAAAACCCTCAACCCCTAAACCCCTAAACCCTAAACCCTGAAACCTGAAGCTTGAACCCCAAAACATGTCCTGTGAAGGGATGATACGGGGGAGGCGAGCCTATCCAAGCAAGTCGGAGCACCCAGGGGTTGGCTCGATCCGTGCTTGAAGGGTTTTTGGTTTCTGGGTTAAGGGTTTAGAGTTTTAGAGTTTTAGGGTTTTAGGGTTTAGGGTTTTAGGTTTGGGGTTTAGGCTTTAGGCTTCAGGGTTTCAGCGTTTAGGGGTTTAAGGTTTAGAGTGGATTGGGGCTTAAAGGGGCAGATTCAGGTTCAATTGGGGGGTTTACTACAGGCTAAGGTGTATGGGTGAAGGGTTAGGGTCTGGGGTTCAGGGATTGGGATAATTTAGGGATGAGGTTTCATAGGGGTTCCAGTGTTTCACGGGAAAGTGGCCGGCCGCACTGGGCCAAACTAAGTAGCTTCTGTAGATGGATGCGCCCTTGGCGACCCTGGGGGTATATGGAAATTGCATCGGGTTCAGGTCAGGGGTTGGCGTTCAGAGGGTTCCTCTAGTATAGGGTTTAGGGTTTAGGGTTTAGGTCATGCAGGATTTTCCGTCTAAACAGACCCTAACCATGAATGAGCTCGATACCCAAAATTGTACAGTGCCACATTTTTGCATAGATCGTGCGGTGATGTCGTGCGGGATGTTTAGTATCAACAGTATCATCCCCTGCATAGCCGCAGTTTACATTTCAACTTTAATTTTCTTGTCCGTTTGATTCCCGTAAACCCTACATCCAAAACCTCCATACCCCATATATCCAACAATATATCCCTATGCGATGACCCATTAGCTGCCATCCAGGCGTTGAGGTTGAATTCCGCTCTGGTTCTGAAAGTAACAGCACGCAGGGGTTAAGGGTTTAGAGTGCGCACTTCCTGTGAGTTATCTACAAGGTGCTTGAATCGAAGGCCTCAGACTGCAGACTTTAACTCCCAGCGCAGTTTGTAATGGATTTCTCTCAACTCACAAGCCTCCCAGCCTCAAGCAATGCTTTGTCTAATGTTTACACTCTGGCCCCCAACCTCTTGGCCGAGTAGACCTTATCCCTATAAGACCTAAAGCCTAAAACCTAACACCTAAAACGTAAACCCTAAACCCTAATCTTTACCTTAAACCCTAAACCGTACCTTAAACCTTAACCCTAAACCCTAGCACCTAAACCCTACTCCCAAACCCAAAAGGTTGTGTCGGTTCCCGCGGGCGGCCGTGCCGCCATACACTGGAGCAGCCACAGCAAGGCAGCTAAAGTTTTGGGGGTCTCAGGCCCTTGGGGATTTGGGGTTTATAGGGCATTAGGGGGTTAGGGTTTAGGGTTTAGGGTATAGAGTTTTAGGCTTTAGGGTTTAGGGATCCTCACAGGACTTCGCAAGATCATCGCTGTCATTATTACTGTTACTGACAGGGTTCTCTTTTCTCGAATACGAATATGTTCATGTGGAATAACACGGTTTAGGCTATATTAAATGGGGTAGGTCTTATCTAGCTCAAGGTCTACTCCTGCAGTTGGGCCCCCCCACACCCAGTGACACCCCATTCTATTACTTACCTTAAACCCGAAACCCTAAGCCCTAAACCCTGAACCCTAAGCCCTAAACCCTAAACCCTGAACCCTAGGCCCTAAGCCATATATGGGCTTGTTTCCTTAGGATGGAGTGTGGGAGCTTCTTGAAGTGGAGGTTTGTAAACCCTATATCCTACTCTTTTGCAGGACACTTCGCTTTATGTCTACCTGGACCCCAGAAGTATGCAAAATAATGGCCTTTATGGCTGCTTTTTTGGGTTTAGGGCTATCATTGTGCATACTTTTGGGGTTTAGGTCGTATCTTTTACATGCAAAATTGGTCACCCTCAAAAGGGGGTAGGGCATTGAGGTCTAGGTGATATTAAGCCCTAAGCCCTAGACCTCTAGTTTAAACCCTAAACCCTGAACCGGAGAACCCTTAACCCTAAACCATCACGCTGTACTTTAGAACCCTAAACCCTAAACCCTCAATCCATGACGCAGGCACCGCTGAAGATCCGTGCGCGCCTAGCAGATAACAACTCTTGGCTTTGGTCGGGGAGGCTGATCGCAGGCCTCTCCCTCAGGGTTTAAGGTTTAGGGCTTATAGGGGTTTAGGGTTTATGGGGTTTAGGATTTAGCGTTTAGGGTTTAGGGTTTAGGTGTCAGGGTCTAGGGTTTGGGGTTTATAGGGGCTTAGTGTTCAGGGTTGAGGGCTTTGCGTTTCTTAACATGTGTGCAAGATCCAGAGTTTTTGGGTTTCTTTCTTTGGGCTTCCCCGGGAGTGGTGTTGAGTTTGCAGATGTCCTTGTCTGGCGTCTTTGGACAGCAAGCTGTCAAAGGAAAAAACATGCGAAAGCAAGGACGTTTCATGGCGTATCTACAACTGATAACATGTTCTGAAGAACTGCGTCACGAGTTCTGCCACAGGCAGACTTGCATTGAAGGGCTTAGCAGTGTAAGGGCTGGTTGGTCTTGAAGTTAGGTTTTAGGGCTTAGCATTCAGAATTTACGTAGAGTTTAGGGTTTAGGATTTAGGGTTTAGGGTTCAGGGCACAGGATTGAGATTGAGATTTCAGGCCATCATCTGTCTGGGCTGTTGAGCTAGTCTTATTGCCAGAGACGCCGATACACTTTCATCAAGCAAGATCAGCTGCGGTCAATATCACGGTTACCAAGCGACCCTTACAAGAGGCTTGATGACTATATTGGAAATACGAATCTTCTACATACTCCCAGTCTCCATTTCATTTTCCATGTTGCAATGCGATTCCATTTTTACAATCGACTGTAGCTCCTACATCCCTAAACCCTGAAAACTAAACCTTAAGCTAGGACCACTCACATAAGTCAAGGGCCTCCTGGTCGAGAGCTGCGTCCTGAAAAGCAGTTGTGCAGAACCCTAACCAGTTGCCCTCCCCAAATTAGCATGGAACCCCCCATACTCCTCTGAGCGGACGGTAGTCTGGCTCCTTTTGGTGTTCCGGGTCTGTTTGGGGTTTAGGGTTGAGTGGTTCAGGGTGTTCGAGTGTAGGGGTTTAGGGGCTTAATGAGAGATTTCGCAAATAGGATTTAGGGTTAATGGTGGTGGGTGCAACAAATTGTGAAAGATGGCCGGAGGGGCGGAGGTTCCCATCCTAACAAACTGCCCAGCTCTTCCCGACTTCATTTCTTAACCCTGGACGTCCTTCACTTCTGAACCGTCAGCCCTTTGACCGATGATTCCCCACACCCTATACAAGCCCCTACCCTCCCCAAAACTAATATGGAATTTCATGTAGCCCTCTGTTACAGGGCGAGTCGTCTTGGTAGGGTCATTTTTTGGTTCTATGTTGTTTCCGGGAAGCGCATAAACCCTAAACCTCCGAAAAGCCCTAAACCCTAAACCCCTGAAACCCTCAAGATCCGCCACAGGCGACGTGGGCGAGTACTCCTTTCAATGCTGCGCAGAGAAGCCTGGGCGACTCGAAGGGGACGGTTTAGGGTTTAGGGTTTAGGCTTTAGGGCTTTAGGGTTTAGGGTTTAGGGTTTAGGCGGACATGTAGAAGTTTGAATGAATACTTGGAGGCTCACGGGATTTAGCTTAGGGTTTAGTAAGGATTATAAGCTAAGTTAGAGGTATCTACCCTGTCCCATGAGCCTCCAAGCAGGAATATGATAAAAAAATAGTAGGGGAGTATGTAGGCGTTTATCGGGTTTTCATTTGAATGTTGATCGCCCTGCTTTTCTCACTGCGGTATTCTGTTATCCGGTCTTTTTGCTGTAGAACCCTGAACAAGATGTACTTGCATCCTCTAATAACCCTTGTATGATTGTAGTAGAGCGTGCCGCAAAACTGTATTCCCTCTTTGGGGCCCTTAGATTTGTCTTTAGGGAGTATCAGTCAGGGCTTTTGCTGATGAAGAGACTATTGGGTATAAATCTCAGTGGCACTGGCCTTTTGCTGCTCCTGCTTGGATACTCATGAAGGGCTTCTCCTTTCCACTCTTGGTTTACCCGCCTAAGGGAAAACCCAAGGCATAATGAGGAAATAGTCTATAGTTTCTCAGATGAACTCCTTACAGTGGGTATATAGGGACTACTATTTGGCGATTAAGGGGGGTACTAGGAGTTTAGAGACCATGGTTCATATGCACGCTTAGTGGAGAACCATCATGTTTCGTGATAGAACTACTTAGCCCTTAGCATACTGAACCCTAAGGGTCCAAGTACCTAATAACCAAAACCTGTACTATAATTACTATTACCCAAAACCCAAGTACCCAATTATTTGGTACATGGACCCTCTGGGGAAGCCGCAATGCATCCAAGGCAGTGGGAGTTCGAGAACTTGCGCCTTGAGGCAGGGGGTCCAAGTGCAGACCCTAAAATCTCCAAACCCGAAGCCCGAAACCCTAAACCCTAAAGCCTAAACAGGGGTTTAGGGGTTTAAGGTTTGGGGGCTGAGGGTTTGATGTTGTGATTTTGGGGTTTGCTTTTTTTTCTCCAGGATTCAGGCGGAGAACCTACTGCCTCAGTAAACTGCGGTCCACATGCCTGCTTTCAGAAAACGCGGCGCGCCGTGCCGTGTTCAATGTTCGACCATAGGTACGGGAAAGCGCAGGCGTTACCCGGGAAATCTTCCATAGCCTCTTGTCCCTTACTGTGTTAAAGAACACTAGTGTTTCGTAATATGCCTACCTAGGACGTATGCTTCACCCAACATACGGAGATCTTGCAGATCGGACCCCTCAGTTTTGGAAGTTCCCAGAAAGTGGTTCTTGTCAGGCTTATTTGGTGGTTTCCCAAAATTATTTGTATTTTTGGGGGTCCCCACAATAAGGATTATAGTATTTGGGGAAGTCTATATCGGGGTCCCCTTATTATTGCGGGAAACTACCATTTGTACGTTATTGCAGCAGTCCGTCCAGCTATCATCTCACTCGGAAAGCCCTTGAACCCATGCAAAATGCCTCAAGCTGCATTTTAGGAGGACATTGACCACCCTGACCCAGAAAAGTAGGAACCTCAAACGTTTACTCAGGTGCGAAGAGAGGAGGCCACAACATACTTCATCTTCCGACGGGAGAGACACTCGCTGAGAAACTCAGTGCGCCTAATATCCTTAGTCTTGAATTTGGAGTTCGCAGGATTTGGGATTTAGGGTTTAGGGGCCATGGTTTGGGGTTTAGGATTTAGAGTTTAAGGATTGACCCTAAAACCTAAAAGAGGGCTTAGAAGTTGACAGGGGACTTAAGTCTGATCGGCGTTACCATTGACTTGTATGGTGGAGCCTTTAGCGGAGTATAGCCCCCCTTAAGTAGATAAAATATGGGGTATATGGGGATATCTTTATAGTTTACCCAATGCCATCTATCTACTTAAGGGGGACTATATGTGCAGCCTTGGCTCGCCTTACGCTTGCCATAGTAGATTAAGACAGGCATAGGATGGTCATGGACTGGTGGGGAAGGATACCTCTATAGGATTCAGTTTCCTTCCCCTGCACTATAATAAACATCCAGCGTACGCCTTGTTGGAAATGGGGCTTAGGTGGAAAGCCGGTTGCTTGTAAATCTTGGACCTGAAGCTCTTTTGGACTCTTTGGGCATTCCTCCGAGGTATGTTTTATTACCATTGTGCCTAGAGGGTTTTTTGGGTTTTTAAATGTAACCGCAGATACCTGCAGTTGATAAGCAATTTCTCACGCACTAGTAGGTATAAACCTAATCTATAGGTACTTGGGGTTGCGGTGCCCGTATGTTTGGTGGGTTGACTGAACCACAAACCCACAACCTTAAACCCTAAACTAAACGACTGTCGGTTGGATGGGCTCAGGCACAGAGAAGGCACCGATCCTGCTCCGGAATCTAAGCTCCGATGCTTGGCCAAGCATGAGCTTGTACCCAAATAATATGGCTTAGGGGTTTAGGGATTTAGGGTTTAGGGATTTGGGGCTTAGGGTTTAGGGCTTTAGGCTTTAGGGAATTGTAGGGTTTGGGGATTTAGGGTCCAAGGACCCAAATAATAGGATTTTAGCGCCCAAGCACCATAATATTAATGGTATTTGGGACCTAAAGCCCTGTTATTTGGGTCCTTGGCCCCTTACGACCCTACGGATATAGCGATCACAAGAGGGTCATTGGGTTCTTATGAGGGATTATATAGGGAATGTTTGGAGCAACTCCGACATGCCTAGCCCGCAGGTGTTACGGCAGAGGCAAGTGTATTTGGATTACGGTGTCATTGTTGGAAACCGTTTGCAAGTCTTGTTGTCTTGAAGCCCCATAAAGAACATGTGGTCATAAGCTTTCACTTCATGTGCTTCAAGAAGCAGCAGACTTATCAGGATGTTTATCGAAATCGCCCATGCATGCAGAATCTGAAATAAGATCTAATCAGGACCCCTATCATCCTCTAATTCTAGTACCCCCTTAGTAAGCCCCATAATAGTCCCCTATATAAGCCCCTATTAAACCCCCCTTTTTGGTTGGAGTTTCGGCTACAGTTTGGGATGAAGGCGTGAAACCCTCTTAGCTGAGGCTCTTCGGTTTGGATCTTGGGCCTAAACCCTAAAACCTAATAACCCTAACCCCTAGGCCTTTGGCAAGGCATGCCAGCAGTCTGCGCTGTAGGGAACTTCAGTTTCCAGAATATGGAAGCCCTATCATTCATTTACCATTTACCCATTTTATGGTAGCTACGCAGAAGTCCAGTGCCATCGGTGCTCAGGTTGGAGATGTGGGGCCCCCACTGCCGTTGTCTCTAACCTCCTTTGGAGACACGGTAGGGCCGTCAAATGCAACCCTAAAGCCTAAACGGTGCTCGTTGGACCTGAAAAGTTTGGGGCTTGTTTGTCTGGGCCCAGACTGTGAGTATGCAAAGTCCTGTGCGCGCAGACGGACATGTTGTTGATTCTGTGAGCTATGCCTTTGAGGACTCTAGATCCTACAGAGCATTGGGATAGGAGCACTGTTCTGCTGGACTCAAGAGAAGTCTCCAACTGCATGGTCTTTACCCGTGGCTCGGGAACAGAAGACATTTTTTAGGACCCGTGTATC
The DNA here is from genome assembly GCA_905231905.1 of Symbiodinium pilosum. Classification (NCBI taxonomy): domain Eukaryota; class Dinophyceae; order Suessiales; family Symbiodiniaceae; genus Symbiodinium; species Symbiodinium pilosum. Next base: position 17,600 of record CAJNIZ010000621.1, on the reverse strand, counting down.
TGGGATACCCCAAAAAAGAGCTAAATGTTGACACCCCGCCCCCCTCTTGTCAATGCCTCACACTGCTTCCTTACGGGATGCCCCTGAAACAACCCTAAGCCCTTAACCTCACGAACCCTAAACCCTAATCACTAGACCCTATAAACCCTAAACCCCATAAACCCTAAACCTCATAAATCCTACCCCCTATACTTTATACACCCTAAACCCCAAACCTCATAAACGCTAAAACGCTAGACTCCACAACCTCATAAATCATAAGCCCTATACTTCATACACCCTAAACCCAACACCTCATAAACACCCAAACGCTATTCCTAAACCTCATAAATCCTAAGCCCTATACTTCCTACACCCTAAACCCAAAACATCATAAGCCCTAAACCCTATATCCCTTACTGGGCTCGGCTCTGCTGTTTGGCTCAGTGGACCCCGTGCTTTTGTTCTTGTCCAGACCGCCATCAAGAGAAGCAATGAAGGGCTCGATTCCTCTCCTGGGCACCTGGGTTTAGGGCTTGGGGTTTGAGATTTGGGATTGGGGGTTTAGGGTTTGATTTTCTAATGACCTGGGTACCTTTTATTCAGATCCCCCATGCACAGAACCTGCGGTTCTTCGCAAGTGCTATAGGTGTCTCTGACCCCTGTGACGCTTCAAGTGGGCATTTGTCCAAAAAGTATTAAACTTAAGTTGACGTTTCATCACATACGCCCCAATAGGGCCGTTCTTAACGGCTCTTCTGATAGGAGCAACCCACAAGTGGCGCATATCTTCTCGCAAAGCGAATCCCAATGTAAAGCCGCTTGTAATTCTGGACCCTTAGGTTATCCTCGTATATCCCTTATAACTTATAAGTATGCCCTAATCTTCAACCCTGCGTACTACCGAAACCTTAAACCTTCATCGCAGTGGTCTAGGTACAGCCTGCAAGGCAGTGAAGATGTACTGGAGCACCTGGAAGGTGGCAATCAGCTACTTGTGCCTGGGACTGGTGTAATGAGCAATCCAATGGAAAGGCAAAGAAACAATGGCATGGAAATTGGGTTTATAGTATACATATATGTGTGTGTTTTACAGGGGCTTCTATGAGGATGATGTGAAGTAAGGGCCTAAATAGTAAATTGCCACATGTATGGTCCCAGATTATTTGTATAGTGATGGTATAGGGTAGTTCTAGCCGATTTCAAAACTATGTTGACACTCCAAACTCCGTACAGGTTTAGGGTGTAGGGTGTACTCTGCTCAAGTGTCCAGAGTAATGAATATGCTCGCAAAATGGCTTTGCACCTGGCATTCTGGCTACAGCGCGCTGCCCATAACAGCAGTTCGCCTCCTGAAAACTCCCTTAAAGTTTGTTTTGTTACCTCTCCACAAGGGTAGGTTTGAAAAGGGCGTGCGAAGACTTTGAGCTTAGAGGGCTGAGGATGAAGAAGGCCTTGTCTGGATCAATGTTAGGGATCCTTTAGATCCTTTTAAAGTGGGTTATAAGGATTACATAGAGATAGATTTGTTGTTGATATTTTAAGGATTCTTATAGGGATCCTTTTGGGGTATGGGATTCCTTCTACTTATGTAAATAGGATCTTTTTCTCTCCCTAGAGTAATGTGGGATAAGTTGTAGGCCCCACCCAAACTTCCCAGGACCTGTCTGATCACCCAGCTCCCCAAGCGGTCCTGAGCGATTGAGGGTTCAGGGCGTAGGATGTAGGGTTTAAGATTTAGGGATTAGGGTTTAGGAATGAGGTCTAGGATTCACGGTTTTGCATTTAAGGTTTAGGAATTAGGGTTCAGGGTTTAGGGGCTTAGGGGTAGTGGGAGAGTAGTCCCTATCATGGTTCATATTCAACCACAGATGATAATGGTATTTTATTTGCTCCATTCTCCCCCTTCAAGCACCAGTACCTAAACGTTCGAAGGCCCGTCCCGCCCAGGGTTTATTGAAGGGGTGTAGGAATTGCGCAGGGCCGTTATCCAGCATTGTGTTGGCGTTGGGGTTGCATTGAGAAACTTCCACCAACCACTCCTGCTGACCTTCTGGATAGTAATAGTTACAGTAATAGTACAATTGTAATAGTAATAGTAGTAGTAATGGATTCCTGCTCGCCTCTTCGACTTCTTTCCTTTCTGGCTTTGGCTTCCTCTTATGATTGCAATCAACTTTCCTGTGAAAGCGTTGCTTCTTCTCATTTCAGGCTGGCAAGTATAATCTACAGTCAGTCGCCATTGTTCTTTCGGTTTTCTTTTGTTCACCTCTTTTTCTTCCCCCCTTTGCTGCGCGGCTATGAGATGGAGCCCCAACCCCGATCTGGCACCCATGTTAGCATGGGAACAACTTACCCAGGGAGCCCACTACCCCTTAATCAAGGAATATAGCTTAAATCATATTAAGGACCCCAGTACCATTTTGGCTATATTCCCTAAACCCTAAACCCTCAAATTTAGGGTGTATATATATATATGCATACATATGTATATATATATATATTCCCTAAACCCTAAACCCTTAAACTGCTTTCTTTCCGAAGTTTCTGTGGCCGGTCCAAGGAGCGGTGCCTGGGAGGCACACGCCGATGCCACAAAGGAAGTGCAGGATGGCGTAGTGTTTACCTGGACCCCAAAAGTATGTAAAATAATAGCCCTAAACCCATAATAACAGGGCTTAGGGTCTGGGGTCTAGGGTTTAGGGTTTTTTAAGAGCCTAAACCCCCCAAAGTATGTAAAATGATGGCCTTTAGGGCTATTTTTAGGGGTTTAGGGCTATTACTTTACATAGTTTTAGGGTTTAGGTAGGGCTTAGGGTTTAGGGGTTCGGGTTGAGGGTTTAGGATTGAGGGTTTAGGGTTTCGGGTTTAGGGTTTGGGGATTAGGGTCTAGGGTTTACAGGTTAGGGGGGGTATGGGGCTTAGCGTTCAGAATTCGGGGATTTCCCATGATAGAAGAGGTAAAGACAAAACACACAAGTCCTCAACTCGAAGCACTTGTAGAACGAAGTCCTAAACGCCGAGCCCTCACCTAAATCCAAGCCTGGGGCGGGCCTCTCCACGCACGGCTGAAGGAGGCTTTTCATCCCGTGGCCACGGGCCCCACGTTGGTTTCTAAGCTGCTCTACCTGGCATCCATTTCGCTTGTGTTAGGGTCTAGGGTTTAGGGTTTAGGGTCCCCATGTTCACATCTCTTTGTGCCGCATGCAGGATAGTTTCATGGAGCAGCGCAGGTGCTGAATGTGATTGCCTATGTTCCCTTGGTGCTCCTGCTCAACATGCTTGCAGGTTTCTCCGTGGAATATCAGCACTTCATAGCCCTCTATTCCCTTTGTCCCACACTTGTTATGGGCCTTGTGTACTACTACTACCTCTTCCGGGCCAACATGTGGCAGTTTACAGCTTCTGCTGTGCTGGGATGGCTGAACAACTGGACGATGGCCATGGCTACTCGCGGTTTAGAATAACGGCTCAAGGTTTAGTGTCCAGGGTGCAGGGTCTAGTGTCCAGGGTTTAGGGTTAAGGATCCAGGGTTTAGGGCTTAGGGCTACAACTAAACTTTGTGATCGAAGGGCGGTATGCATGCGAGTCAGGGTTTACCTGGACCCTGGATGTCTTGCCTTTTTTCGGGTTCTGTTCTACACTGTTGTTGGCAATTGATAAGGCATGCTTCAAGAAACGTAGAACATCCAGGGTGTGGGGACCCTCCTTGGGACTTAGCTTGGACCTTAGACCCTTAACCCTTTGGGATTCCTTTATATTCCTATTATAGGTGCGTAAGGGTTAACCCTTAGTACGGGTCTTAAGTGCCACGTAGGACCGCTTTGCCAATGAACATTGATATGGAAACAAATCGTTGCTTCAACCTGGAGAATTCTACCATGGCTCGCCAGTCTGTTTGGGTGCGGTTTAGGGCGTAGGGTTTAGATGGTCGATGGTCTAGAGTTCAGAGTTTAGATTGTTTTTGCCTTGGCAAGTTTGGGCAGGCTATCTCCCTGGTTTCCTTCACGCAAGTCGCCATGCATTATGTCCTGCTGCTGTGGGTGGAACGCCTGCTGCCAACGACATGGCAAGGAAGCTTTGCCACTTGAGTCCCTCAACCCGAACCCCTAAATCTTGATCCCAATAGGGTTCTGAACCCTAACCCCTTCACCGTCATCTTTATACCCGAATCCCTCAACCCTAATCCCTAAACCCCAAAGCCCAAACTCTAAATCCCTAAAGCCCTACAGCCCTAAACCCCTAAAGCCCCCAATCCCTAAACCCCTAAGCCCCAAAGCCCTACGGTTCCCAAATTCCTATAACTCCCCACCCAAGCATCCCTCAAGGTACCGACTCAAGGTTTAGTCGAGTTTATGAAGATTACTTGGGGCTGTCTTAAGGTTTTGGGTGTAAGGTTTATGCTTTAAGGTCTAGGATTTATGGGTTTAGGTTGAGGGCTTAGGGTTTGAGGTCTAGGGCTTAGGGGTTTAGGGGATTAGGGTTGAGGGTTTAAGGTTTGAGGTCTAGGTTTTAGGGGTTAGAGTTTACGGTCTTCGGGGTTTAGAGTTTAGGGGCTCAGTGTTTATGGGTACGGTGGGAGCCTATCTACGGATGGCTCCAACCCTCTTTAGGGATCCTTAGCGTGGCAGGATTGGCAAAACTCAATGCGTATAAATCCTTATAATCCAAGAGGGTCCATGTAGGCCTTACTACATCCTAAGCCTGCGGGAGCCAATTTGTTGAATCTGAAGTCCTAGAACCTCAAGACGCAACACCTACCGTGGAAGGTTGACAATAATTGTAGTACACTGTTCTAGGAGTTTAAGATGAAGTGGATACCTCGAACGCAAGCTAAACCCTAAACCCTAAACTCTAAACCCTAAACCCTAAAACCTAAACTCTAAACCCTAAACCCTAAAACCTAAACTCTAAACCCTAAACCCTAAACCGGGGTCGACGGGTCGTTCCACGTCCGGTCCAAAGCAGCGACAATCTGAAAGGCTTAATTAAGGGATGTCTTCCAGGACCTTCCTTGTACCCTTCATTGGGGTTTAGGGTTCAGGGTTTAGGATTTAGGGGTTTAGGGTTTAGGGTTTATAGGGTTTAGGATTTAGGGATCAAAATATACAAGCAATAGCTACATTGCGCCCCAAAGACGGTAAATATTACCTACATTGGACCATTTGGATCCCTAGGGATTTCGGTTACCAACAATCCTAATATTTAGCTGAAATTAAAGTTTCTACTGAGGTTCCAAATCCCTTAGAGTTTTGGTGTTTCTCAAGGTACGGGGCTTGTTTGTAGTACAGGTTTCAGGGTTTAGGGGTTTTTGGTTTAGGGTTTAGGTGTTTGGGTTTTTACTGTTTGAGGTTTAGCCATGAGAGGGTGTTGACAAGTGGAATTCGCAGCGAGGATACATGACCTTCCCCATGCAGACCATCGAAAGCTCGGTGCAGAATGTCGTGCTGTTACTGTACTGCTTCGGATTTGCGTTGGTAGTATCTTGCCCAGTGTGGCTGGGTACTCCTTGGAAGATTTTCAAATCATTGTGGGCCATATACCCTAAACCCTCAACCTTCTGTAACCATACATACATATACACATCTGAAGAGATAGCCTATAGGAATTTGAGTTTTATAGGGCCCCTAATTAAACCATCCAAGGTGGTGTGAGGGCTACCGGATTTGCATGGAGATCGTGAAGCGAGAGGGCGAGCTCAGCAAAACAGAAGCCGTCATCGAGATCCTGTGTCGCTGACTTTGCTAGCATCCATCTTACCCTAAACCCTATATGCTCCGAGATATCTCATCATATTTCCAGGGAATCGCGTATAGACTTGGATGCCAGGGTTTACCATTGGTAGCTCCAGTTTCCTGATGCTGTCAGTGTGCACGTCCTGTGAGACTTGCACAGGTACACCACTTCGCAGCTAGCTGTGGTCCTTCAGAAGCAGACAGCACTGGCTATGATTCAGATTCGATGGGGCTTCCCATTCCATTTCATCCATTTTGTGGCCGCGATCGTTGAAAACATGTTCCTACACCAGATGGTTCAGTTCAAGTACGCTTGGATCCACAAGCTGTGCCACGAGGTGCAGCCACTCTATCGACTTGCACACTTGGAGCACCACATCTGCAAAGGCACATACCCCATCACGCCAGCAGCAGGACTATGGGAGGTATGGATTGAGTATATGATAGTAGATTATAGTCGATTATCGTATAGTACTTTTTCCAGCCACTTTTAGTGGAATATAATCAATTTAAGTATATATAGTCAATGACAGTATGGTCAATTGTAGTGTCGTATATTATGGTCTATTATGGTAAATCATGGTAGATTATTGACTTTTGCAACACGCCGGCAGGACTATGGGAAGTATGGATTGAGGGCGGCACCCTTAATTTTTGCAACACGCTGGCGTGCATCCCATACATTTTTTTCCATGCTGCCGTCTCTGGCCCCAACGTGGTTGTCCACACCATGTGGCCTCACAAGTCTCTCGTACAGCATCCTAGCTGCAAAGCTCAGGGTTTTAGGGTTTAGGGTTTATGGTGCTCTCCTTTTGTGTTGTTTGCATTGCCCAAAGGCCAGTAGTGCCTACAGTACATACGTTGCGCTAGGGTTTAGTGTCCAAATATCCATACAAGCAGCCGTTGCAGCCCTCAACATGTACTATGTAAGTACTTGGATTCTTAGGGGTACGGTTAGGTGGCACACCCTTCACCATGTTACGCACAGCGACATCTATGCGGTGAACGTGCCGAGCAAGAACGACGAGACCTTCTCCCGCGATGTGAAGAAGTACAAGGAGCCACCATCTGGACCCCAAAAGTATGTAAAATAATGGCTCTTATGCCTTTTATTATGGGTTTAGGGCGATTATCTTACATACTTTTTGGGGTTCCGGCAACAGTCCCAACAGGGATCCCAATGATTCTCTGACAGCCCTCGTTGTCCTGAAGATTCACCCTAAACCCTAAAACGGGACCCGAGCTTCTTTAAACAAAGCACCCGTGTGCCGCCATGACCTCAGCACTAGCTAGATCTAAGAGTAAGAGTCCAGGTACCTCTCCCTAGGGTTCAGGGCTTAGGGTGCAAAGTCTAAACGAATTGGAGCCGCCGTCTGTTATACAGCCCCTTTTGGGCTTCCAGTTTTCAGGAAGGGTGGCCCCAAACTCCGAGGGCTAAGCTGATTTGACAGGTGAGCCTCAAACCCAAGCTCCATCCTCTCCGTCCTACCTACTTGGAGGCCCATAGGATTGAGTAACTACTTACTTAACTCTAATTACAACCTCCCTAAATGGGCTTATAGGGGATACCCCAAGTATAAGTACGGCTATAACCCCACTTATAAATACTTACTAAGTCCCATGGGCCCCAAGTATACTATCCAGAATAGTTTCCACAGGGTCTGCGTACCTGATCCTTTTTTTTGCAGTTGAATGAATCCATAGCCTTAAGCCCAACCAACAGGAGCCTTTGCAGTGTTCCTTGGTGATTGTTGATTAAGCTTGTCTCTTTCTCTAGATTCTAGATCCTTACTCAAACGGTCGCATATGATTTCCCATGTCACCCTTACGCACCTCCTATCCAGAAAAGCCTTTGCCCTGAACCCTAAGTCCTAAGCCCTAAACCCTGCACGTAATATAGGGGCCTAAATAGTTACCAATATTATGGTGCTGTATTCCTTACATAATTCTCGTCTATGGTACCTCGAACGGACCTCAAAATAGTATTGGTAATTATCTAGGCCCTTGTAGTATCTACTTCTACGTTGCAATGCGCCTCGAAGTCCATCAGTGAAGGGAGGGAAGAAATCTTTCACCACCAAGGCTCCTTGGGAATAGATGCGCGTTTTGGGGTTTAGGCTCAGCATACTGCAGCTGCTCAAAGATTGCCCCTGTACAAGGCTTACACCCTAAACTAAAACTCTAAATCCTTAACCCTACATCCTAAAGCCTAATTCCTAAACCCTAAGTATACGAGATTCTTCAAGCCTTGATCACTCAACAACATCAGTATGCGGGTCTCCGACATTGTGATTAAGGGAACAGCATATCGGGCTTAGGGTTTAGGATTCAGGCTGTAGGCTTTAGGGTTAAGGGTAATTATCGGGCTTAGGGTTTACGGTGAGACATAGAGAGATCTCCTTTCTGAGAAACCCTGAACATAGTGGCAACTAGAGAATAGCTGTATTTCATGCAGGCCCCATCATCCGAACTAGTTTGCCTGTGGCAGCAGTACCAACCCAATGGCCCAAAACCTTAGACACTACACCCCAGACCCAAAAGTTTAAGAACTCTACACCTGAGCCTCAAGCCCTAAACCCTAAACCCCTGAACTCTACACTCATGATTATACTAGCCCAGGTTCTTTCTTCATCCGCCACCCCGACCTCTCCGACGTGGCAGGCTTCCTTTAGCTCAACATAGGCCTTAGGGCGTCGAGCCATATGAGTATAGAGATGAGGGTTGGGGTTTAAGTAAGGCTTAAGGTTTAGGGGTTCTATACCGAAAAATCATTCCAAGCCCAGTGTAAGCTACATGGACCATCAGCTTTTTCTGGATCATGTGCCTGGAGGGTCAGGGGAACTAAAAATCCTGAAAGCTACACAGCCAACCCAGTTATAGCATTGTCAACCTACAGAGGTTCCCCCTAACTCGCCGACTCTAAAGTCTCAACTTTAAGTTAAGGGTAAAGGTTGAGGGCATTTTCCATGTTCATTTTCCTTGATTTTCGGTTATTGGGGTAATGTCCCCCTATTAGCCCCACCCTAAACCTTAAACCCCTATAAACCCCAGGCTTCATCATGGCCATCCTGGTGGGCGTGGCACTGCACTATGGGGTGGGCATCGGCCTCTTCCAGGTGGGGGCTTCGTGATGGTTTTGATTTGGGGCTTCAGGGTTTAGCGCGTAGGGTTGATTTGGGGCTTCAGGTTCTGGGCGTTTATGACAGTTCAGGCGTTATAGTGATTGGGTTTTAGGCCCTTAAACCCTAAGCCCTAAACTAGCGGCTGGAGATTGAGGAAGTAATGGTTTAGGGACTCAAGGTTCCTCCTCTGGGTGCAGGCTTGAGGTTTCATGTAGGGTGTAAGACAGAAAGTAACAGTGGCAATTACAGCTGTGAAAAGATTCCATGGTGTCGGTGGCTGTATCAAGGTAGCAGGTGTAATCTCATGGGTTCCCCTACTATCCCCATCTATACTTCCCCCCCTTGTAGGTTCCCGCCTTACTTAACCTTAACCAGGCCGAATTATCCCTAAGTAACATTAGTAAAGGGGGGAAGCTAGGAGGGCATTATGGAGGGGGTTGTAGGGGAACCCATGATAACCGCAAAAAGATTCTGCTCAGGAAAGTGAACGAGGATGCAAAGGGTCACAGTGTTTGTCGTAATTTCCGCGGATGTAGCAAAAAGTGCGAAGAACACATTGTATGAGCTGTAGTCCAAACTCCTTAAAGGGGGCTTGGTAGGAGATTATAGTGGAGTAGTATGAAGGTTGTTGGGGGGGATATAGTTTGTATGTGAGCACTGTTGACCATTAGTCTTGTTGTTTTCATGGGGTGTGTAGAGCGTTGTGACAGACTGGGGGCTGAGGATTTTCCTTCAAGCACATGGCAATCAAGTGTCATGATCTGAGGGTTTCTTCTAATTCAAGCCTGACCATCAATTCCTGAACCCTAAACTTTAAACTCAGGCCCTGAACCCTAAACCCTAAACCCCACAATGACAGCGACAGTCTGCTAAACGGTACTGGTGGGCACGGCAGAGCTTAAAGGGTGTTATTAGGGTTAACAAGGAGCCATTAAGAGTGGAAATGGGGCTCCTGCGGTAGTTTAGAATAGTCCCTATCATATCCCCTAATAAGAACCCACGCCCACTAAGGGAGGTATACTATGATCGCTTCGAATCTCAAGACAGGTGAATAGTTTAGAGGTGGACAGTTTCCATACTGCCCCCACACGGACTCCTACGACACCCTAAAGCCTAAACCTTGAGCCCAAAGCCTATGGGAGGCGACCAACTTGAACCCACCTGCATTGTGCTTCTAGAAAGAAAGCAAAATTAGATATGAGTCTTCAATAGCAAAATTAGATATAAGTCTCCAATACCCATGGAGCATGGCTATAATTGGGTTATAACTGCAATCTTAGCTGGGTGATATGCCCTGAACCTTAAACCGTCAAGCCGCAGGCCTAAACCCTAAAACCTAAAACCCAAATTTCCTAAACCCCCACTTCCCTATTCCCTAAGCCCTAAACCTTACACTAGGTGCCTACAGAGACCCTTTAGGATGGTTGGAAACCAAACCCTGAACCCTACATTTTTTGAGTCATTGAGCCTTGCTGGGTTGCTGTGAAGGAACCTAAATGAGCTATAGTCTAAACTCCTTAAAGGGCGATATATAAAGGATTATATAAGGGACTACCATGGGGGTTATTAAGGGGGATACTAGGAGTTTAGACTATAACTCAAATGAAGTTACCATAATTGAACAAACGTTTTCTTGCAATTTGTACCCATAGGACGGTTTCTTAAGGCGTAAACCTTCTGTACCCCTATTATGGTAGCTTAGGTTCCACGCCCCAAAATTCCAAAAATTCCAAATTCGAAACCTTGAAGCTCGACAGGTCTGGCACGAGCGTATCATCCACGGGCTTGCAGACTTGCCCTCGGTTTAGGATTTAGGGCTCAGCGTTGGAGTTTAGGGCTTAGGGAGTAGGGAATCAGGGTTTAGTTTAGGGTGTAGGGAATTAGGCTCAAGGGTAGGAATTAGGCTTGAATGCAAGTTTTGGAAGCCGTAGGGCTTTTTTGTTGGAATGCATGCAGAGCGGCAATGTACAGTCTGACGGCACAGAAACGTTGTCACTTTTCAGCTGCTCTGCGGCAGTACCACAGGCCAACGCTGCCAGTCTGGCCGTAATAATCACCAGGACCCTTAAAATCACCAACGATCTCCATTGCATCCTTTTCAAACCGAAGCTTTGAACCTACCCCAAATATGATGGACTGTCCACCGTCGAAAAGGGAAACTTAGGCCCTAGAGCCTGTAAGGGCTGCAGCGGGTATACTATGGGAAGATCCGGGATGTCATGGTGATCTTTTTATGCCCATGTTGCCTGTGTTTTGTCCCTGAATGAACACCTGGACCCTCCAATGTAGTTCCTTTTTGGGTTTGGTATGGTTTTTTGGGTAGGAATCTTGCCGCTACGACTACAAAAAAGGTACTACGTTGGAAGGTCTGGGCAAGCACCTGTCATCGGTCATAACAGAAGATTGTAGCTATTAAGTGTCGGTCCGTTGGTCCGTGGGTCGTTAAGGTTGCATAGGGTTTAGCGTTCACGGTTTTCACTATTCATGAGTCATAGTCATGCCTTTTATTTGAGGTGCGTGTACCCCTCCACCTAGCTACTCAGTTACTCATGCTAGGTCACGTCCTGAGCCGAGGGGCTTTGGGACTTTATAGTTTACTGTCCGATAATTACCAAATGTGTTGCAAGGACCTGTCTTCAATCCTGAACCCATCCTTAGAATCGCCCCTCCATTCCAATTCCATCTTCCCCGCAAACGTCGCTGGGTAGTTTTGGGGCTGGCAGTGGCCCATTCCCGAACTTTCGGGTACTTCAGGGAGTGTCTTCCAGCGGAGTTTACTCCCAAATTCTTTAAGATTCCTCAATACCCACTAGTATATGACCAAGCTCCCGTCAGGGGTGCAACGCATGAGGGCAATCTTCATGTCAACCCCTCTCAGGCTGGTCATCTAGCAGGGTAGAGGAGGACATTGCAGTTGAGTAGTGGCCTTAATAGCGTCGTGTACAGGATCTGGGCTAGGTAAGGCGATATGTGCGCAACAACGTAGAAACTGTATCTGCGAGTTTCCATAAATCTGCGCCCCTAATTTGATCTGACTAGCTATGAGCCTGATGAAAATGACACCAATCAGGGACTTGAGGCTCACCCAAAGGGTCCATGCAGGTATATAGTATATACTTAGGGCCCAAAGGGGTGCTCCAAGGCCCAAGTAACAGCAATGCAGCTACATGGACCTTACGGCACAAACAGGTTTACAGGAGGATTTACTAGAAACCATCATTCAGATCAAGATTGCGCTGTTACTTCCGCATGTCAAGAAAGAGATTTGTTTAGGCTAGGCTGCTACGGAGGTTTGGGGTTTGACTCCGTAGGCATGTTGCCGTCTCCTCCTCACAATTTGCGATGAAACCCCTGCAAATAAAGCCACGACAGAGCTGCACAGTCCAGAGCGCGAAGTGCTGAGAACATCTTTGCGCGGTGTCGCGGCTACTTTGGTGGACCCTGACGTCCGGTTGTATACGAGTTCAGGGTCGCATTAAGTTCCTTAAACCCCCATATTCCCCCAGTTTCCATTTCATTTTCCATTTTCTTTTCCATTTTATTCTCCAGTATAGGGGGATAATATACCCTAAACCCTAAACCCTATGCCACTTCAGGGTTCAGGATCATTATTAAGCAAAACCTTACTTACGCTAAGTTTACTGGGCTTCTTCCTTTTCATATCACCAGGGTCCCCCAAAGCAGTGTGCGCAAGACTTCGTTGTCTAGCGTGATGTCGCAAAGAATGTGCTCGCAGGGGGACTTTTTGTCTCATGGGGGATGTCCATACCTGGCGCTGCTTGCGTAGTTCTTCGTGAGTTGTACGCACTTTTTCGCCCGCCTCCCATGCCCTTAAGAAGTAGGTGGGGTGGAGAATTCAACATGGGCTTCCCAAGCAGGGCTCCTTCTGTTCTAAGGGTGCCTGGGGTTTAGGTTTTAGGGTTTAGCCTGGCGTTTGATTTGGCAAGGATGATCTGGAGTCTGCTAGTGACCCCAAGCTTAAACACTTTGAAGAGGGTCTTCCAACACTAGCTTGAAACTGTTGAAGACCCTAAGCCTCGAGCATTAACAGCCCTTTCGCCTCAAAGTACTGCGATCAGGCGTAGGGTCCAGGATTTACAGTTTTGGGTCTGATGTTGGGTCTATAGGGTTCACAGGGTTTTTAGCTTTAGGGTTGTGGGGTTTTCGCCAGGTCTGGGAACAATTGCCATGGCCAGCACTTCTACTCTTGCCCGAAAAACTCCTTAAAAGGGGCTATATAAGAGTGATATAGGGGACTACTATACGGGATATTAAGGGGGATACTCGGAGATTAGACTATAGTTCAAAAATCATGCATTGTCTCCGGACTGCAAGCGAAATCCAAAATATCGAGTTGTTGAATACTTGGATCCTTAGATTGTTGCAGTTCCAACCCAAAGGGGCCAATAGGTACATGGTATATACTTGGGCCACAAAACAGGGTTTAGGGGTTAGGTCATAGGGTTTAGGGTATAGGCCTAAGCCCTGAACCCCAGGCTTTCAACTCGACCTGAACCGCGAAGTCATGTAGAACAATGGCCTTTGTTTAGGGTTTGAGGGTTTAGGGATTTAGGGCTTTAGGGTTTGAGGGTTTAGGGATTTAGGGATTATTCGCACCAATTTAACCCTGAAGCCCGAGGCTTAAGCCCAAAGCCCCTGAAGCCTAAGCCTCAACCTTAGGCATGAAACCGGTAAACCAACCCTGGGCGCGTGCTAAGGCTTAATCCTGAGCCCCTGAACCACCCCCCTCAACCCCAAACTCCTCCACCCGCGGCCCTATTTGTAAGCAGAATATGTCTCACAAACCCCTATGCTCCCTTTAGAAAGTCCCAAAACTCTGAACCCTAAACCCTAAACAGCCCCCAAACCCTAATCCATAAACCCTCGAGCTCAGGACAAACAGAAATTGCACAGGGCCAAATGCAAACAAAGGTTTACAAAACAACGCCGGTCAAGACTCCGTTCACGAACCCGATATAGTTTCTATAACAAACCCTATACCCTTAAACCCATGCTTTGCCCTAAGGAGCCGATCCTCTTCCAGCAGGAGCTGGGCAGAGATCTCCACGAGGAGGGGTGTAGGGTTTAGGATGTAGGGTTTAGGGATTTAGAGCTTAGGGCTTAGGATTTCATGACTTCAGGATTTTTAGGGGTTCGGGTTTTAGACCTTCGGGTTCGATGGTTTAGGGTCGCCGGGTTTGAGGGGTTGAGGTTTGGCGGGTATAGTGTGATGTTTGAGTGTGTATGCTTGATGATTTGCTTCTGAAATGTCAGGGTCTAGGGACGGGGGCTTCAAGTTGATTCGGTTGGGCTAAGGGTTTAGGTCAGCATTAGGCTTTCAGATTGAACATCCACAGTAGGGTTTTGCCTACAGGTTTAGGGTTTAGGCTTACCCCTAAATCCTAAGCCCTTTACCTCTGGGAGAATCTAGACCTCTTTGCTATCTGGGTGCTTGACAGGCACACCCTAAACCCGGAATCCTAAATCCTAATCACTATATGAGCTATAGTCAGAACTTCTTTATACAGGGATATAGGAAACTACTACAGGGATTATTAAGGGGGATGCCAGGAGTAAAGGCCACTACTGCGCAGGGCAAACACTTCGACCCACTCTCACACAGCTGGTAAAGCCTGCCCACCCTAAACCCTAAACAGCATCTTGTCCCGGTAGACTCGTGACATTGTTGCTTGGGGCCTCCGCTATAGGGGTAATGTAGTAGTATAGGGGCAATATAGGGGTTACATAGGGATGATGGAAAATAGAATGGAGATCATATGGAGTTTCTATAGGGATTATAGGGGTTATATAGGGGGTAGTATAGGGATAATGAAAAGAAAATGGAAAGTACAATTAAAGGTTATTAGTAAACCCACATGTATTTAAGCGGCGTAGTGATTACTCCACCTGGCAGGGCCAAGGAAAACAGCGCGTGGGACCTGTCCGCTACTGCGCAGAGTCTTTGTATGTCAGTATCCATACGGCCGGCATTACATTCTACATACTCTGGCTGGCAAAGAAAACCAACAACCTATCATCCATCCCCCTGCATCCCCAATTTCAGGAGCTTTCGCCTAAGTGTTTATATATCCCCGCCATACCCCCATCTAATTAAATCCCCCCACCCCCCTAATATACGATAATGTAATATATGAAACGTACCACTTAATGGGAGTATTCGACATTAGCCCGCGGGTAGGGGGTGTAGCATTATGGGGAGGGATCCAGGAACCTACCCTAAACCCCCTAAACCCTAACCCCTAAACCCTATATAATGCCCTATATAGGTAGCGAATCTATTCGCAACCTGCCTTGCCGGAGGACGCCGAGGAGAACTCGCAGCCTTTACCTGCCACACGGCGGTTGTCACTGGGCGGCAGAGGGCAAAGGAAGGTTCAGGGGTTGAGGTTGGGTTCAGGGTTTAGGGTTCAGGTCTTGGGGGTTTTAGGATTGGTTAGTGGTTTGTTGGGGGCTACGGCTTTAGTAGGGTGAAGGCGGTAGATTTTAGGACTTTGAGATGCAAAGGTTGGGCTCAGGGAACAGTGGCTTTGCCCCTTTTTGGCTTGCAACTTCACAGTTGACGTTACATTACCAGAAAGCCTTCAGATTTCGGATTTAAATGGTTGGGCTGGAGTTTATAGGATCATGTTGGGCTTCAGGGTTCAGCGATTTACGGTATGAGCTCCCTGAACCCTAACCCCCCCCTTAGGGTACTACCTGCCCAAGGTTCTCTTTTAAATCAGTGGTTGGGGTTTAGGGTATAGGGTGGTAGTACTTGGAGGGACAGGGGGCTTGAAGTATACTTACTACGGCCCCTCCAAGTATAGGGGGGTTCTCCTAAGGAGGTTCAGGCATTCCAATTAATTCTCGGGGGTCTTCTGGCATTCTCCTGAAAGAGATGGATGATCGAAATATGGCAAGTCCCTAAACCCTAAACCTTAAACCCTAAACCCTGAACCCTAAACCCTGAAGCCTGAAGCCTAAACCTTTTGTAGCTATGATGGGCGAGCAGTACCCAACCTTCACCCTGGAACCTGAGCCCTGAACCCAAAGCCTAATCTGCACTGCTGTTAAGGAACTTGATTTTAAGTTCCCATATTCTGGAGTTATTATGATAGGGTTTTATAGGGTTCAGGGTTTAGGAATTAGGGTGTGGGCTGTAGGGTTTAAGCTACCACATTATGGGTCTATGGTATAAAACCGGGTTTCCTTAGTATAGTGATTTAAAAGTTCCTCAACAGCAGCCCAGTAATCCCTATGCTCAGGATCCTAAGCCTGACACTGCAATCTCAACTATGCCCTGAGACATGCGGAAGTTACTACCCCATAGGGTTATATAGGGTTGAGGGTTTAGGGGTTCAGCATTCAGGGGAAAACCCTGGACTTCACACCCTGAACCCTGACCTCTGGACCTATACGTCTAACCTTTGAAGTAGAGAAACCTTAAGCTTTAAACAGAGTTCTCAACGTCCCTGAGAGGGGGGATAAGGATTTTTGAAAGTAGTTCACTGTCTCGGGTGTGCATCAGCATTCAGGGTTTAGCGTTTAGGATTTCTTTGGTTCAGGGGGTTACGAGGAATTTAGACTATAGCTCTAATATGTGCTCCAGGCGCTGGTTGTCTCGGACGAGTACTAAGTTCCAAAGCCCGGTGCCCAGGAACATGTTCAGGGTTTAGGGTTGATTGAGCGCGGACCTTGAACCCCAAACTCTACCCCAGAGGGCGTGGTATTTAGGGTCTAGGGCGCATGAAAGTTGATCGCTTCCATAAATAGGGGCACCCTGATGTAGACCCCGAATAGATTTGAATCATTATCGGGATCCCCCAAGAGGAAGTCCAAATACAGAAAGTGACACTTGAATCAACAAAATTAGCGGTGCTCACCAATTCTCCGACAGACTATACCTTAAACCTTGCCTTACATTCCCCTGGGCCTTCAGCCTCCGTGTGGAAACATACGCTTGAGGGTTTAGGGTTCAAGATTTAGTAGGGTTTCGGGTTAGGGTTATAGGCTTAGGGTTTAGTGATGTAGGGCCTAGGGCTTAGGGCCTAGGGTCTAGGGTTTAGGGATTTAGGGTTTAGGCTTTATAGTTAGGGTTTAGGGTCAGAGACCTGGCAACCCTTCCACCGAGGTCTCCCTCAGCGTTTCCATGCTAAACCCCACAGGCGTTAGGGTAGTTGAAGGCCTAGTTTATCCAAGGGCTTCAGGGTTTTAGGGTTTAGGGGTTTTAGGGGTTTTAGGGTTTTAGGGGGCTTAGGGTTTAGGGCTTTAGAGACCCCAGGGCTCCTTCGTAGTTCCTTTTTTGCGCTTGTTAGGGTTTTTTGGGTAAGGAATTACAATATGCTACCCCAAAAACGAAGTACATAGGAGGGTCGGGGTAAGCCTTTAGCCCTGGGGACCGCCTCCTTTGGAATAGTTGGATTGTGTAGCTTGGTTTTCACTTGTTTTTGCCACTTGATTGTGCAGTCTTCTCTTCTCCTTGGGACTTAGCTTGGACCTTAGACCCTTAATTGTTTGGGATTCCTTGATATTCCTATTATAGGTACCTGAGGGTTAACCCTTAGTAGGGGTCCTAACTGCCCTAAACCCTAAACCCCTATATAATCCCCACATAGCCCTGTGTAGAATAGTGGTACCCTTAGTAGGTGTCCTGAATGCCCTAAATCCTAAGCCCCGAAATTAATCCCTAAACCCTAAACCCCAAACCTAAACCCTAAACCCTAAACCCCGAACCTAAACCCTAAACCCTAAACCCCAAACCTAA
>CAJNIZ010000620.1:368-31429 GCA_905231905.1 Symbiodinium pilosum | reverse complement strand
CCCCCCCCCCCCCCCCCCCTAAAGACCCCAGTGCTGTCTTTTGA
This sequence comes from Symbiodinium pilosum, assembly GCA_905231905.1. Classification (NCBI taxonomy): domain Eukaryota; class Dinophyceae; order Suessiales; family Symbiodiniaceae; genus Symbiodinium; species Symbiodinium pilosum. Next base: position 31,385 of record CAJNIZ010000620.1, on the reverse strand, counting down.
TGGGTTTCAGGGTTCGGGCATCCAAAAAATACCTTATTGTTGAACCTTGAGCCATAACATGAACTATGCTATATGGGTGGTTGTCAAAAATATGGTCCCTTTTAGGCTACCCTAAATATTTGGTGCCGTATTACAATACGGATCCCAAAAGGGCCCATAATTTTGACAACCACCTATATAGTACCTGGACTCGGACTGTGGGTTAGCTGGGTCATTGTTGGATATGCCTTGTAAATAACCGCATACTACACTGAAATCAAGGCAGGTCTGTAAAGTGACAGGGGGCCGAATAAAATAAAACCTAAACTTTAAACCCTAAACCTTAAACCCTAAACCCTTGCAGTTTAGGCTTCTTTCAAATGCTTCAGGATCAGCAGCGCAGTCAGCACGACATTTGCCAGCAGGTGGGCTTGTGTTCTAAGCTCCTAACAAACAGGTCCCTGATGAGTTTTTGGAGTTTAGGCTCCTAACAAACGAGGCCCCGACTAAGGTTTATAGGGTTTAAGGTTTCTGGTTTAGTGCTTAGGGTTTAGGATTTTAAGGACTCGGGTTTAGGGCAAGTGTTTCCCGAGTCCTCGGGCCCATAGTGGGGTTTCTTGAGTTTGTTATAGCAGTTAGACATGGCCCTCAAGGCACACGCTTCCAACCCTGGGTAAATATGTCTTGCAGGCTTACGGGCTGGGATTTCGTTTTTGGGGCCTTGGGTTTGGGCTTACGGTTTAGGCCTCCCAGTGTCGTTTCCTAGTACAATGTCGCGCTTAAGAGACCCTAAACCCTAAAACCCTAAACCCTAAAACCCTAAACCCTAAAAACCCTAAACCCTAAGACCTGCCTGATTTGTGGGGTGTGCCACCGCATGACTTTGGAGTCCCACCAGGAGTGTCCTCGAATTTTTGTTCTGGATGCTAATGTAGACCCCTGATTAAGAAACCCCCTCGCCTTAATAGGGATTATGCTAGGGATCCTAATATTTAAGGCCCTCAAAAGGAGGCATGCTGGGGTGCGCCAGTGCTGAGACATAGCTGCAACTGTAGGTCTAGACTCTAGTCTAGACGCTGTGAGACATGACGTTTTCATGTGTCAGGTTTGGCTACAGCACTTGTGGTGGGCAAGTATCTCCCTTGACAACCCTTACAATACTCCCCGATATAATCCTCTGTATACTCCCCCTTTAAGGAGTTCAGGCCCTCACCCCTGAACCCTCTATATACATACGTACATACATACATACATACATACATACATACATACATCCATGCATGCATGCATGCATGCATGCATGCATACACACATACAACCTCGTACATATACCCGTTTAAGTAGTTTAGACTACAGTCTGCTGAGCTTCGGGGTTTGGACACGAGGTGCCAAGCACCCGATTATGTTAGCTCTACGTGGTCGAGGGCCTTGTCCGCTAGGATTAAGGCTGACTCAACCATATTCGTATACTGTTACTATATGTTTACCATATTATCAGAATTTTTACTAAGGTTTTCAGGGTTTGGGGTTTAGGGCAGTGGGGACCTGAACATCTTGTCAGGGACCATGGGTCTTCTAGGTCCAGGTTTGCAGACAAGGAGAACGCTTGAACATGCCAGATCTTGTGAAGGATCTCACCATGGCTGGCCTAAACCATACACCCCAATCCCATAACTTTAAAGCTTTGGACCTGAAACTTGGGAGGTCTCACAAGCAAGGGGAACCCTTGTATACCCCAAAGTATGCAGGCCATATTCCAGCTACACCCAAAAGGGTCCGCCAAAAATCACGTCTTCCAGTTCATTATATATATATATATATGTATACACATATTTTCTTGTCCAGTTGCTTATTGATGATTTGGGGCAGTATCCCTAAACCCTATAAGCCTCATAGTATCCCTATGATTTGGGTAGAACACCCCTTGTTTCTACTTCCCCCACCTACAAAGACCTGTAAACTGCATCCCGAGCCTTAGAGTGGAGACAACCCGGGGCTCCCATATTGGGATAATGGAAAATAAAGTGGAAACTACTGTAGTATATAGGGGTTAATGGAGATAATGAAAAAGTGGACACGAAAATGGACACTACTATAGTATAGGGTTTTTTAGAGGTTTGGGATTCAGGGATTCGGGTTTAGGGTTTTGGGATTAGGGTTTGGGGTTTTGGAGTAGGGTTTGGGGTTTAGGGATTAGGGTTTTAGGGTCAGGGTTTATCATTTAGGGTTAGCGTTTATAGAGATTAAGGTTAGGGTCTCGGGATGAGGGTTTATAGTGAGTTAAGGATTGAAATTCAACCGCAGACAGATCCCATTCAAGTAGACAGGATCCTGTGCATGGTGTAGTGTAGGGATTCGTGTTAGCTCCGAGAAGTTTACCAACTGTCGGGTTCGATTCAAGAAGGAACTACCCCGGCAAAGATTTTTGTTTGCGGCTGCTGATGTTGTTAGTATTTTTCCCACCACGAACACTTAAAGCCTCGTGTGCAATCAGTTTTGGGTTGCCAAGTATGTTGGATGATGAGTTCGTTGCCTCCTCCCCGGGTGGGATATATGCATCTCGGTCGTGTTCAGTGATGTTGATAGGGCAAGCAAAGGACAGCAGCAATCGCATTGTTTGCAAAAAATGTGAGCCAGGAGTTCGAACAGAACTACCGTGCAGCATGGGAATCCTGCAAGGACTGCCATCTCCATTGTGGGCTTTCTTGAGCTTTCCTCTACTGCCCTAGCACTAGAGCCAAGAAACCTGACCTCTCAAATACTTGAAACAATAGCCTTGAAACCCAAGGGTTTAGCGCTAAGCTTAGGGTGTAGGGCTCAGGGTTTTTTTAAAGGTTGGACGTATGGGCCCCAAATATGGGCCCTTAGACCTTTTAGGGGGATTCTGGGGACCCTTATGGGTACATATACGGTATATAATAGGAATATAGGATCCCCGGGTTAGGGGCCCATACTACGGGCCCGTGGTTTCAACCTTAGAGTTCTTCGGTTTAGGGAAGTTGGGGGGCTCTGGGAAGAGTCCAGGAGTCCGGACGAAGTTCTTTGCAGTCACAGAATCCAGATGCCACTTGGGACGAGATCGAGGCGGGTTGGCACTGCCTTACTTCTACAGGGTGGTGTCCGATGATTACATGAGCTATAGTCTATAGTCTAATCTTTTTTAGGGGGGGTTATACAGAGGGATTATATAGTGGAGTATAATCGGGGCTACTAAGGAGGATACAAGGAGTTTAGACTATAGCTCACATGACTATACCCCTAAATCCCACAGTGATACTCCACTGGACATATAACCGTACAACCAACCACACTTATAGTATCCCGCAGTGAAATTATTAGTCGCTTAGGTTATAAGCAATGGGCCCATCCCTGAACCAGAGCTACTGCAGGCCTTTTTAGACGCCTGCGTGGAGAGTGGTGCAAACAAGGATCCGGTATTCACTCTGTGAATACGTACAGGTATGGTCTGATTGATAACAGGGTCCCTAAAACCCGAATCCCTGAGCCCCTGAACCTAGGGATGTTACAATCCAGCACGGCCTTGCCCCGAAGCTTGAAACATCAGCGCCCAAAGTCTTAAGGTTCAGGGCTTAGGGCTTAGGATGTAGGATTTGGGGTTTAGGATTTAGGGTTTTGAGCTCAGGGCTTAGGATTTAGAATTTAGGATTTGGGGTTTAGGATTTAGGGCTTAGAATATAGGATTTGGGGTTTAGGGCCAGGTACATAGCCGCCCAAGGACAGATTGTTCAAACACCAGACCCTGAGCCTGAAACACCAAGCCCTTGACTGGGTTACTAGCAAGGAAGCTAGGGTTTAGGCATTAGGGTTTAACGTTTGCGGCTTAGGGTTTAGGGACTAGGGTTTAGGGATTAGGGTTTAGGCATTAGGGTTCAACGTTTAGGGCTTAGGGTTTAGGGACTAGGGTTTAGGGATTAGGGTGTAGGCATGAGGGTTTAACGTTTAGGTATTAATGTTTAGGGATGAAGGTTTAGGGTTTAGGGATTAAGTAGAAGTACTGAGGGTACCATACTTTCTCTTCATCTACGTACTTTCAGCTCGGCAAGCGCTTCGCCCGAAGCCCGAACCCCAAGCCCTGGGCCATGAACCCCAAGCCCCTTTAAGTAGACAGAATAGGGTTATATTGGGGGCTATTGGGATAATGGAGAATAACATGGAAACTACTATTTAGGGTTTGGGGTTTAGGGTCCTCCGAATAGGGGGCATATAGGGATCTTATTATAAGATACCCAAAGCCATATTCTATCTACTTAAGGGAGACTATAAGCCGTGAGTTTCTGCGGTTTTGACTCCCAGGCCAGGCAACCCCCCGCAACCTTTAGCGAAACACCTGGGTAGGAGAAAAGTTGAGTGAAAACCAGGTTACAATCGAAATCCTTAATGTGCAGATAACGCTGCCTGCTACACGTACCTAGCAGCATTCCGTCCAGACCGCAGGGCCCTAAACCCGAGCAGTCTGCCCCTGCACTCGACACCCTAAACCTGAAGGCTGAACGCCCAGGAAGCAAACTCCAAACCAAAGCGTAAACCTGTAGGCGAGTTTGGCGCGTAGCTGCGCGGATCAGGGCCTCCCTAGTGACTGGCAGTGCAAGGTTTGCGATGGCCACCTGGCTGCAGTAGCATTCGGATGCTTCATAAGGCTTATCAAAGACCCTGCATGACCCCAAGTACCTCATTTCTTGAAAACCATGGTATTCAGTATACTCTTGCCTTGCATGCTTTTGTATCTACAATCCGGCTTGAAGCTTCGGGTTTAGGATTCCAGGCCTCATGAGCTCCAAACCCAAAACCAACTTCATTAGAAGACGATTTGCAGCTTTCTAAAACAGTGTGAACTAGTATGGTTATGGGTTTCAACATAGCGAGACGGCGCACAATACTGGTGAACAGGCTACATGTTGTGGCGTGGTTATGTTTCCCTACATGGTTGGCAAGCAGAGTTAGGGTTAGGGCATTCACGATGCAGGGAGCTTTCCTGAGTGGTTTTTGGAAACTTTTCAAATAAGAGCAAGTTTTACGGTGTAGGGAATCCCCAGCGGCGACTTCCAGTTGGCTGAAACCCACACCATTTCTCAAGGGGTCCAGAACAAGACCTCCATCTTGCACGGGCCCTTCTTCATCTAAGATAATTTCAGAGCACCCCTCCCTCTCCCTCCACGTTACGATGTCAATGATATGTATTGTTGAAACGGCCATGGCTACTAAGCTTTTCTATGCCAGACAGTTCTAGGGATTGCATGTCTACTGTTCATGTCCAAGTGCGTAAGTAGCAGTGTTGGCTTTCTGCCGGACACGCAGTCCTACCGGAAAGCTGCCTCTCCACCTTAAAGCCTAAGCCTAAACCCACTACAACGGCACACGGCAAGATTTTGTTCTGCGGTGGATCCCTTCTGGAACGATTCGTACCATTAAAGTCATCAGATGAACATTTCCCCGAACCATGGCCGGCCCTCAATAAGTATTTCCGATTTTCCGTAGATAGGTTGCCCCAAAGTAGACCCCGATATTTTGTATTCCCCTACGACAGGACCCTTGACTTGTGGACATCCCACAAGATCCCCAAAACCAAAATTCCAAGTACCGTAAAGCCTCTCTAAACTCTTAGTCCTTTCTGCTGCACGAGCTCACCCCAAGGCGAGTGGAACTGGCATTCTTCTTGGGAGACAGACATCGGAAACCTGTCCCACATGATTTGCGTTTTTTGTCAAGGGTTTTTGGGGCTTGTGGCAGCGAGTCAGGCAGTGCTGAAGATCCATACCTGGCTTCTTTTGTTCGCATTTCAGAGTGGTGCGTTAGCCGCATTCTGACCATCAGCTTTGTGCCGGTCAGAGCCGTAGTGTTGAGGGTTGAGTATTTGCATTCCTGACAGTGTCCCCGAGGATCCTTTGTAGCATATTTTCCCATTTCCCAAAATAGGGGACCCCAATATAGACCCCACTATACTACAATCCTTATTATAGGTACCCCCCAAAAGTACCCCTAGTTTTGAGAAAGCGCCATATCTCAAACCCAAAATCCTTAACCCTCATTCTGGGAACTCCCATATGGTTTAGGGTATACTCCTCGAATTCCATTAAGGGGCATTGGGATCCTGAGTGACCATCTACCTAAGCGTTGGGATACGATTTAGGGTTTAGGGCTTAGGGTCTAGCACCCCCCCCCACTATCGTAACTGTAGGCATATGAATACCCAACCCCCCCCCCCCTGTAACCCTAAACCCAACACAAACTTCTAAACTCCCACTTTAGGGCCTTACTTGGATCCCAATTTCCTCACCGTCCACGGTGTACTTGGACCTTATGCGGGATCCTATCACCCAAAGGATCCTAAGTATCTATACATGGTACAATGTAGGATTTCTATACGGCCCTTGCTATACTAGGAATTGAAAATTTGTGGGTTGTTCTCAAGGTCCTTGTAAAGAAGGGACCGTTGGGAATACACTTCCTCCCAAGGGGATCCTAACCAAAGGGGGAACCAACATTATGGCCATCTTGGGGACAGGTATTTTGAACAACTACCTTATGTTTTAGGTCAGTATTCCCTATATAGGTGCACGAGATCCGTTGGGTCAGGACCCAAGTGCTTGTCCGGTGAGATTACCTTCCTCGGCAAGACGATGCCCTCATCATGCTCCGCTTGCAAGCCAGTGCCCTTTAACAGCAACAGGCTTGGATCTAGGGTTTAGGGTTGAAGGTGTTAGCCGCTAGCCCGTCTGGCAGCGCCACTCACATTTCTTAGATTCTTATAGATAATGGCATAATGGAGGGCTTCTTCGCTTAGGATGGGAATCCAAATTGACCTGTAGGGCATGGTTTGGGGCTTTGACTCCTTGTCCTAGTATTGGCACTTGCAGTGGTAGCTGCAGTTCCAGGAGTTCAAATGCAGTCAAGCAAGCAAGAGGCGATCACCCGTGCCTGTGTTGCGGGTTGAGCTTTCAGAATCCAATTCCACAAGGCGATGAAAGCCAGCCGGAAGTACTTCAGAAGCTTCATTTTAGGCAGATACCCCATACAGAGCATGTAGAAGCTACCAGGCTAGAAAGTCTGTGGCTCTGTACAGCTAAATCTACTCTGGTTCGCAGGGAATGGAGGAAAGGATCCAGATAATAGTCTCTTCCCTGAAAAATCAAGCCGGACAAAAAGACTTCATATGAACTCCTCTATGAAAACCATGCATAAAGCAATAAAATCCCAGGAGACCAAGGAGATACCCAATCGTCCTTCATGAGCCATTTGTAAAACCCCCCGAATGGTATCACAACCCACCCACCTATAATGCATTATTCGGGTGGTCCTTATTGGCCTCTCTTTGAAGTAGTCTTGGAACTTCGCAAACTGCTCTTCATGATGTTTAGGCCCCCGAATGTACTATTCAATGTTAGGGGTTGAATTTAGGGTAGAATGTATGATATTTGCTCATTCCATTTTCTATTAGTCAGCAGCAATTAATTCAAGGACGTGCCCGCGGACGCCGATCGACTGTTGGGACCGTCGCTTACCCGAATGAGACCACATGTGAGTCCCATAGGGCTTGCCTGGATTCTAGACTAAATGTGTAACTTTGTTGAGGATATGGGTATGGAATACTGTACCTTGCAAAGTTGATGCGGGTCACAACTCACAAAAGAAAGTAAACACGGCGGTCGGTGTGACGGCATTTTCCTTCATGTTGTCATTTGTTTTGTGGTCTTCAATTTGAGTCTAGGGTCTGTGGATTCTGAATATGTGGGAAGCATTGACAGGCAGTTTGCCCTGGAGTATTAGCCGGTGTAAATGCCCCAGAAGAATCTGATTGACTGCCGAACTTGGCAATTTGGCTGGCAGTCTAGATAAGAAGAGCTTGCGAAGCGATCGGTTTGCTCATATACTGAATATACTGTCTCACTTGCTTTACACGCCGTCATTAGGACATGGAAAAGTTATTTAGCTTTGCGACAAGACATGTACCCAAACCACCAACCTCAAAAGGTTCCCCTAAGAGTCGAAGTACCCAAAAATCACGTACTTCCCCGAAACCTGTGCTACAATTACTACCACAAAACGATCCAGTACCCAAGAATCAAGTACTTGGGCCCTTAGGGTTAGTAGGGGGCAGAGTCCCGTCTCTCCAAGTGCTGCTGCTAAGAAGCTGAGGCATATACAGTGAGAGGCAGTGCGGTTGGGATGACAAGGGCTTCATGCTCTGCAGCCTGACATGCATTGGTCTCGGGCTGGCCTTTGGTTATAGGGGTTCAGGGTTTAGGATTTAGGGTTTAGGGTTTAGGGGCTGGGAATGAAGGAATGGAAAAGGAAATGGGAACAATTAAAATGGGTTATATAGGGACTACTATACGGATCCATTCCTTCATTCCTAGCTAACCAAGGCCAGACGTGTCCAAGGACTAAACTAATGGGGCTGTAGAGCCCAGACATCACGATCTGAATGGTATTTGGGACCTTAAGCCCCAATATTTGGGTCCTTGGACCCTGACGGTTGTTAATGGTTTGAAGAGCCCAGAACCCGGAAGCTAATGCAATACCCAAAGGGTCCATGTAGCTATATGGTATATACTTGGCCCTTGAGTAGGTATATGGGAACCCCTTTGGGCCCTGAGTATATACCATATGCCTACATGGACACTTAACTCTAAACCCTAAACCCTAAACCCTTTGGGATAGAGCTATAGAAGGAAGTCCGAGGTTGGTCCCCGACCTTCCTTGCAAGCCATAAAGCCTTTGAACATATAGGTCCCCCTTAAGTAGATAGAATATAGGGGTTATATTGGGATAATGGAAAAGAAAATGGAAACTACTATTTAGGGTTTAGGGTTTGTTTAGGGTTTAGAGTCCCCCTTAAGTAGATGGAACATAGGATTGGGTATATTATAGTAAGATCCCCATGTACCCCATCTTCTATCTACTTAAGGGGGACTATAAGGGTCAGGATGCTACACGTGTTTGTAGCACTCGCACTTCGGGGCTGCGCAAGCAGTAGAATCAGCACAGTTGCAAAGTTCAGTTGTACTACTTGCGCAGCAGTCTTCAAGCATGCAGCGTACATGCAATCTTTATGAGCATCTTCCCGGCAGCAGTCACACCACAAATGAATATCAGCGGCCATAGAATTATGAGGACATATGGGGACCCAAACAGGGACCACATTTTTCCGACATGGGCCCGCCTAAACTGCTCTGAATCATACTACTTCTCAAAGGGTCTTGAATTTAGAGGTCTCTCTGCGGAGTGTGGGATTGTAGCGTTGTGCACATTTTTTTCGAGCCCACGCACTGCCGGGGCCATGTATATACAATAGGAAAACAATACAGACTTGGGATGGCAAACAGCATAGCTTTCCAATCCGAGGAAGTTACATGTTGTTTTTTGTGTTAATGCTATTGGCCTTTGCACCAGTTAGGATGTCCTTATGGGCGGGTGGTTCAAGGCGGGTAGGTAACCTAGTAATCACTCCCCTTTAGGATCCTGTAAGCCAGGCAACAAAACAATCGCGGACGCGAAGACATCGCTGGTAGCAAAGCACGCGGCCTGTTCCGCGCCCAAGCCGCGTTGAGGCAAAGGGTTCCAGGATGGGCTATGAGACCTTAAGGGTACCTTGATCTACCCTTTTTCGGGTACTATTAGGGTTTCTTAGGGTCTAGTAGCCCATAGTGGTTTGGCCATCAGCAAGTTCATGTGCTCAATGTTCCCCAGCCTTCCGTGTACCCTTAAATTGGGGCTATAGGGCCTCTAATTGTGGGTATTAGTAGGTTTAGTAGAGGGTAGTAGGCAGATGGCGGGTGCAAAGGCTTTAAAAGTTGAGAGATGGGTTTAGGGTTTAGGGGTTTAGGGTTTAGGGTTTAGGTTCAACGGAGAGATTTAAACTTGCGCTTCGCAGTCGGATGCCGGATGCTAGCTGTGCTGTGAATGAGAAACTGAAAGGGTCAAGGAGGTTCTTACTATTATTATTATTATTACGATTATTATTATTACTATTATCATTACTATATATAATATACCCCATTATAGTAGTTTCCATGTTCTTTTCCACGATCCCCACATAACCATTTCAGCTGCTTTGACTGACAGGTCCATAAAGGTCTTCGAATCATAAAGCGAGCAGTTTGTACTTTGGAATGGAGCTGTACGCTCTGAAACCTAATTAAACTGCGGAAGCGCTGCACGGGTGGTTTTTAAGGGGAAGAACTCTTAGATCCACAACATCGGAGATGTCCTCGAGAATGGATCCTTTGTAGGACGCAGCTAACTTACTAATGGTGAGAGTTTACATAGGGATTACTTTATAAGATTCCATCCTTGGGTTACTAACTACCAGTATGATTCCGTCCTTGGGTTACTAACTGCCAGTATGAAATTGCAGTATGTAAAGGAAGCCAGCGCGCAGAACAGATTTTCATCCAACTCCACTACATCTTAGTTCCTTGCCTATTTGTGGTAGAGTATGGCGTACCTCAAAGACACCTTAAGTTAATATTTTGGTATACATGTCGACCCCAACGGTAGGGCTTTTAGGGCTCACTCAGTCTTTAGGGTTGAGGACTGGACTTTCATGGATTCTCCTAGCCACCCATCCCCCTTATATTTACCCCGGAGCCCGCAATGTAGAACCTTGCTGTGGGGGTAGTATAGAGCCGGGTGGCTAGGTAACCCATACACATCCCCACCCTGCCATGCTGCATCCGTTGAAGCCCTGCCTCATTGAAATCATTGCTTGAGTTCGAATGGGGGAGCATGAGGTCCAGCTAGCTAGGTATTTGATTGCAGGCCATGTAAGAACTGACATGAGCATTCCATCGACGACCAAATCCCCAAACCCTAAACTCCCTAAACCCACAGAAACTACAAGGGTTAGCAGCTCAGGGTTTCATGGTTCAAAAGTTCAGGGTACACACTTGTCGGCTGAGGGTCGGCGAGCTTCACGTTTAGCGTAAATTTGGGTTTAATGTTTAAGGTTTAGGGTGTAGGTCTTATCGTTGCAAGTAGCTATGAGTTCTATGAAGGCTTGGGGATTGGCCTTGATTACCTGGCTTGCTGTTAAAGACTTAAACCAAGTTACTATACAATAAACGCTTGTTTACATTAAACCTTTATTCAAGCCTTGTTACGAAAACTTAGTTTAAGTTGCTTAACAGCAAGTCGGTATTCTGCTAGCATTTGCTCCGATAGATGTTTGCTCTGTTCACTCCTGAGTGGTCTGGGTTTTGCCACCGCTATTCATAGCTCAGGGCTTTGTCAAAGTCCAGCAAAGTTTGCATCTAAGATGAGATTGAAAATTGCACCCCCACCCCTGTATCAAGTGCCGCCTATTAGAGACCTAAAAAACAATGGGGTACAGTTCAATTTCTAGGGGGAGCGGGTGTGTGGTACAAGGTTGGCCGAACATACTTGAACTTGCTGTGAAGGCATGGGTGGATTACAAAGCTAGGCTCCCAATTTGCACGCAGAATACGAGGTGCGAGCTGCGGTAGAAGTCATTTAAACGGGAGTGTTGGCAGCAGATTCTCCAAACTGCACATTTCAAGAGTCTCAAGAATCAGGTAGCATCCAGAACCCTAAACTCTAAACCCTACACCCGCTTTCAAGGTCCCCAGCATCACTTAAGCCCTAATTGTTCCCCCTGGCCCCCTCTAATTTTCCTTTGAAGCCGTCCGACAGTTATAGTAGTTTCCATTTTCTTTTCCATTATCCCTATATAACACCCCAATATACTATAGTAGTTTCCATTTTCTTTTCCATTATCCCTTTGTAACACCCCACTATACCATAGTAGTTTCCATTTTCTTTTCCATTATCCCTATATATAACACCCCACTATACCATAGTAGTTTCCTTTTTCTTTTCCATTATCCCAAACCGAAAACCCTAAAACCTAATTACAAGCTCTGTACTGAGGATTGTACCTTCTCTCACTGCTCCTGGGAGTGCCCTTTTGCTGCATATGTATATGCATATACATAATACATATTAGGGGTACGATTTTGGGGGCCCCTATAATGAGGACTATCGTATTTTGGGGTTTATATTGGGGTCCCCTTAATTTGGGAAACTACCATATGCATATACATCTACACATATACTTCTACATATACATATCTCTCGCTGTCCTCTCCTCTGTCTCTCCCTCTCTCTGCCTCTCCCTCTCTCACTCTCTGTGCCTCTTCCTCTCTCTGGCCCTCTCTCTCTCTCTCTCTATCCACCGGAAGGCGTAAGTTCGGGCCAGAGGCCAGTCCACTAGGAAAACCAAAAGGGCGTGGGCCCCACGCCCTCTCGTGCGAGATGGGACTCAGTAGGACTCTAAGGCTCTAAGGAGGTTCTCAGGAATCCCCTTCTTTTCAGCATAAGCACCCCTGCTGTAGAAGCTTGTACGATTATCAGCGTGTTCTCTTGTACTCCTTGTACGGCAAAAGCCCTATATTCTAGTTGATTGGGCCCCTACATCCCAGCCCCTACACAGCACTATGCATACATCCAGTTTCCATGTCATTCCCATGTCTTCTCCACTTGGCTCTCTGAGTTCTATATATCCCTATATTTTATAGTCTCCGTAAACATCTGCACCCAATAATTATACATAGCCCTGGCTTCCATGAAAAGTCCGTATATACCCCATAACATCCATAATTACTCAGGCCTTTATGCAAGTTAAAGCATCCCGGTATGAGATCCCCTAAACCCTAAACCCTAAACCAGTGAGAATGCATCAGGCAAGTCCGAGCCCTGCAGCCAGATCGCCAAATCCAACCTTGACTGGAGGCCAGGGTCCATGCGTTTGGGTGCTGAGGGTTTAGGGTTTAGGGTTCATGGGTTTAAGGTTTAGGGTTCAGGGCTCATGGGTTTAAGGTTTAGGTTTGCAAGCCAAAAAAACCTATAGGTTCTATGGTTTTAGGGTGTACATTCAGGGTCTATGGCTATGGGTTCGGGGGGATTCAAGGTTTAAGGTCTAGCCTAGGCTAGGGCCCAGCATCTAAGCTGGGGTTCTGTTGCTTCAGGTCTAGTCCAGGACTTGAGGTTTGGGATTCAGAGTTTGGGGTTTTAAGTTCCTAGGGTTCAGGGCATAGGTTCTATATAGGGTTCATGTTTTGAAATGGAACTGTCTTCTGCATAGGGTTGTCAGAGTGCTCAGAAGGGGTCGATGGGGTAGATGAGGGAGAGAGAGAGAGAGAGAGAGAGAGAATGAGAGAGAATGAGAGAGGGATTTCTCTGTAAGAGGCTATTGTTTATTTTGCGTGCTTATCGGCATTTTGCTGAGTGCCCATCACTCTGAACAGAAGCTTTTGGAGTTTTTAACAGAAGCTCACTTGAGTTGTAGCAAATTTCCGATACTTATTGGTCCTTAAGAGGGAATAGGGGAATATATTACGTGGGGATTAGATTCCCTTATTCCCTACGAAGAACCAGTAAGAATAGTGAGGGAGTGAGGCAGAGCTTTAGCAAGGTTAAGGGCCTAGGCTTTTGATTAGGGTTTAGGGTTTAGGGCTAAGGATGGGCTGCTGTGACAGGATGTGTCCATGAAAGTTGTGGGTGTGATGCTTCAAAGAGGTTTCCTTGTCATTTGGAGGCACCTGAACTTGATAAACTTTGTCATGCTGGTTCATATTTAAGTTGGAGTCCGAATGAATGGCTCCTTCTAACCCTACTATAGGGAAGCCTTGGACGGGACCACGATTTAGACAGAGTGCCAAAGATTGCACAGGGCACGTTGTTTGCACAGGGCGCGTTGTTTGGGGAGCATCAAAAATCTCACAGTCAGTGCCTTGATTGCTGTTACGGTATGAGCAGCTGGGCAGCATGACCCTGCACAAACTTAGCACCTTAAATGCGCGAAACCCCAAACGCTACACACTATAAAGCCCTGAATCCCCAAACCCTAGAACCGCTAAACCCTACACCGCTACGCCACTTACTCCCAAATCCCAAGCCTTCTTCCACGTTCTTGGCCCCAAGATTTATGAGAGCCATGGTTTGGAGGCCTGAAAGGAATACCTTGCCTGGCAGCCTCACTAAACCTCAAAACCTAAACCCTAAACCCTTCAACCTCATAGTCCCCCTTAAGTAGATAGAATATAGGGCATATCGGGATCGTATTGTAGTATACCCGAAGCCATCTTCTATCTACTTAAAGGGGACCCTACACCCTATCCCAGAGATCCCTGTCTCTGAGCAAGCTACAACGCCTCTCCCAACCACTCTCGACCTGACCTCCAAAGGTTGTTCATCTAGAAAGCAGGCCCAAATTGGCTTAGTCTCAGGTTCTGAACTTATTCTAAGATGGCCAGCTTCTGAAACCCTAAGCCCTCAACCTTAAACCCTAAGCCCTAAATCCTCAGTCCTGAGCTCTAAGCCCAAAGCCCTTAAACCCTACCAAAGCCGCCATCCTTCAGTGAGACTGACCTTGAACCCAGAGGGCCCCAAAACCCCTGCAGTAAGGAATATGCCTTAAACCGAACGATACTAGGGATCCTGCAACAGGGTTCAGGGCTTAGGGGTCCCTGTATAAATTGCGGTATTAGGGCTTTTGTTCATAGGATCTCACCCCAAAATATGGTTTATAGCAAGAATCGTCTGACCTCACTTCTGCTTTGAAAAACCAGAGAAGCCTCCAAACCTCGAGCCAGAGCTTGCTATGTAGCTTGCTTCTGCGTTGCAGCTTTCAGATTTTTTCCAAAAGCCAGAACAAACTCAATGAACAAACTCAATAGGGATCCCCACAGGAGCCCTTGGGTAAGCCTTGAACAGTCCCTAAGGGTCCAAGGACCCAAGTAAGCGGGTTTAGGGTTTACGGCGTAGGGTTTAGGGTTTAGGGTTTAGGGCCCAAATACATCCTTGGACTTTGAGGGAATACGCCCAGGAACGCAGTTGCGGAGAGGTGCCAAGGATGTGGTGACAAAGCAATCTGCAAGCCAGGTGCGGATTGCATCTCTGCCAGCACTAGAACATAGGGATATTGGAGGTATATAGGGTTTTTATAGGGTATATATTGGGGATAATGGAAAGAAAATGGAAACTACTATATTACACAAGAGTATATGACGCATGTCTATAGGTTTCTGAAGAATTTGTTGCTGTAGGGATTTCGAGGGACTAAGCAATTGGACACCCAACGTATAGTCGAGAGTTCCAAGGGTAGAATATTTTGATTTTCCCATACGGGACAGGAGAGAATTGATATGTCCACACCTTTACGTCCAGTCAAAGGGTTACACATTCCTTGCGAAGTTCCCGGTGCCCATGTTTTCTATACCCTGTGTCATGTACGACCCTGTACAGTTTGTAACATCATCTTGCATGTATGCAGTTCAAGTGTGCCAAAGGAATGACTTATTTGCCTTGAGGCTTATATGTAGGATCGCACGTTCCTAAAATACCCCCCCAGGTTTTGTAGACCTTCCTGAATGCAGAAGCCGAGAACAAGGTGACCTGATTCTGCTGGTCGGTACCTAGAAGGACCACTAGATTGGGGCTTCTTTCTATCTTAGCTACTTGTCTGTACTTTCCCTGCCCACCTGGTTTGTTTCGGGGTGGACCTGACCCTGCACCCGCGGCCTTGTCTCCAAGGTTATAGAGCTAAAGTCAACCCTCAACCTAAATGCTACATCCAAAGCTCAACCTCCAAAATCTGGATTCTGCAAACTCGAAGCTAAAATCCCAAAGCCCTACGAAGCACTAGACCATAACGTAAAGCCCAACCCCCCCACTTGCAATCACAGGCTTCCCAAACACCGTGGTCCAGTACACGCAAGCACAGCGGGACGACTGGACGACTTGGCTGGGACTCTTCTCGGAGACATGGCGCATATCTTGTGTCAATCCCCTCGCCTGTGCTTGTTCCGTCCGGTCTCTGCCTCAAGATTAAATACTAAGCGGCAGGTGGATCATATATGCAGGGCTTGTGCAGAGGTACGCCGGCTTAGCTACAGTAGTTTCCACATGCTTCCCACGTCACATCTTAGTCTCCTGAAACAGGGTCTGAGAGATCGGGTCATGATGCCTTTTCACCGGCTCTGAAAGGCTAAGACATCCTTGAAATGATCCCTCTCAAGCCTGTTTGTAACATGAAATGTATATCTATATATGTATTATAGTTATATATTTATAGAGAGAGCCCTGAGTATTACCCCTCTTATAGCCTGTTCCTTGGTGGGGGCAGTACCTTAAATCCTAAACCATAAACCATCTTACGCTCTTGTGGAACGGCCAAGGATATTCACCAGACCTTCGAGCAGTGCACAGGCAGGGTGCCTCAAATATCGTCCCCAAATTGTGTGAGCTATAGTCTAAGCTCCATAAAGGGGTTATGTATGGGATTAATATAGGGGACTACTATAGGGGGTTATTAAGGGGATTCTAGGAGTTTTTATTCTAGCTCATATCGAACTCTCCACAATGTAGATTTCAAGGCTTTGGTACTACATGCTTACACCCTAAACCCTTGACTCTGAATGCGGATGGGTTGTTGGATCCGGATGCAGTCGAAGTACTGGTATGTGTTGAGGCTTCAGGACTGAACTGCTCTTATCACGACATCATTGCTCTTGTTTATGTTCTTATTGCTATTTCTTTGCGGTTATTTTTGTGGACCACAAACGCTACATGCGTTACAACAGTGCATGCAGGTGCATGATGGTAACACTGGAGGCCAAAGAGCCTCCTACCTAGGCATCTTAGAGTCCAAGCATCCACGCTGTGGGTATTTGGACATGTTAGCATGAGGTGTGATAATATGCTCAGAAGCAAGCTTCACGATGATACTTATCGGGCTTCTGTTGCATAGTCGATGCTTTGCTGATCAACGTAGACGGCCGTTTTTTTTCATGAGGATTCAGTTCCCCTTCTTGTGCATGTTCAGACCTTTATGCAAATGGGACCCAAAGAACTTAATACTGATGTTTAATCAGCACAAGGGATTGAAGCTACAGTCTACCTGAACCCCATGGATGTCCCAAACTGCTCCCCAATCTCTGCGCGCCTCTCAGACTGAACCTATGGGTGGCAATCTTTTTTTTCTTTTCTGATATTGGGATACTGGAGGATAAAACCGAAACTGCTACAATATAATAGGTTTTGACTTATCATAAAAGATTTTAGCGGTCTTCAAATACAGGCCAGTGACCTCTTATTAAATATAGCCCTCAACCTGAATCTCTAAACCATAAGTCCTAATCCATTATCTCCGTAAGCCCCCAACTCTTAATTTTCAACGGCGCCCCTACACCTTGAACACAAAATCATACACCCTAAGAGAAATAAATCCTAAACCCTCAACCCCGAACCCTAAATCCTAAACCCTCAACCCTACATCCTGAACCCTAAACCCTAAAGACTCCCAGTAAAGGCACTTCTTTGGGCGACGACCGCCGGCTTGAACAGACGAACTTCTTCAGGCGGAGACCTCATAATATTAATGGTGAAAAAGTTGATTTAGGGGACCCCATAATTAATAGTAATAATGGGTTTCGGGCATGGGGTTTAGGAAATAGGGTTTAGGGCTTTGGGTTTAGGGTTAAGGAACTCAGATTA
Source organism: Symbiodinium pilosum (assembly GCA_905231905.1). NCBI lineage: Eukaryota > Dinophyceae > Suessiales > Symbiodiniaceae > Symbiodinium > Symbiodinium pilosum. The sequence goes on along the minus strand of CAJNIZ010000620.1, from coordinate 13,874 downwards.
AGTTCCCATAATGGGTATACATAGTAATTAATATGGCTTCTCCAACATAGTAACCTAAACTAAGTTCCTTAATAGCAACCCAGTAAGAGCAAAAGTGGTTTAGGGGACCTCAGAATTAATAGTAAAGGTGGGTATAAGGTTTAGGGCTTTGCGTTTAGGTTTTAGGATTTAGTGTTTAGGGCTTTGGGTGTAGGGAGTAGGATTTAGGGCTTAGGGTTTACTGTTTAGGGTGTCGGGTAAGGCTTTAGAGTTTATAGTTTAGAGCAAGTGTAACAGCATGAGTCATACCACACGGTTTAGGTTTCAGGGTTTAGGCTGCTCATACTTGCAAACCAGCATGACCTTAGCCTTCCATAATACCATAGTTCCCAAAGTATACGGTACTTCGGCTCATGCAGGATGTTTCATATCCTAGTACTACAGAAACGGTCATGGTAATGGTAGCAGTAGTAGTCTTTAGGCGGAGACCTGATGAGAGCAAGCGTGATGACATGAGTGAAAATGTGTTTCAGTATAAGTCAAAGTAATGGCAATGCTATGATATAGTCTGATGCAGTCAGAGTATCATTAAGAACGCATGGCTCCTAATTCTTAGCATGCTAAACCTTCAGTCCTGAGTCTGCACATAAAGTTGTTACAGTCAGAGCAGGAGCCTCAACACGTTGATTGAGAAGGTTATCTCCTCATTGCCCTAAACCCTACACCTATCTCCTCATTGCCCTAAACCCTACACCCTAAACCCTACACCTTAAGCCGTAAATTCATTTCTAAAACATAGAAATAACTTGCCCCTAGGCCCCTAAGGGATTGGGTCGTAGGGTTTAGCGCAGGCCAGCTTGCAGTGATTTGGGCCCTACGGTACGTCCATCAAGGGGCGAGCTTCAAAATGGCCATTGAGGGGTGTTCCCGGGCTAGAGTCAGCATTGCCGGGTTCTGAATTCAGAGGTTCGTTTTAAAATGAGACTGCATACAGGTTCTGCTGAGTTTCCATGAATGTGGGGACTTGGTCAAAATTTCCAGTTGTTCACAGACATCGGTTGAAACCTGCAAGCATGGTTGGTTCAACTTGTTGGGGAAGCCTCTCGAGCGAATTTGGGTCCAGATCTGGTATACATATATACATATATACATATACATACATATATATATATAGATACTTACATAGGGTTTAGGGTTATATACATACACATAAGGATAAACACTGATACTATGTAGATATATAGGGTTTAGGGTCAGGGTTGCTCTGCAAGTGCTTGTAAAGGAAGGCAATTGAAATGCACTTCCTTAAAGGGAGATCTTAACCCAAATGGGGAATTTATCGTATGGCCATGTTAGTGACGGGTATTCTGCGCAACTGCCATTTGATGCTGGTGTTGTTCATGATTCTGCAAAGCTACACCTGAACCCCTAAACCCTAAACCCTAAACCCTGAACCTCTCAAACTCCTGAAAACCCTCTCAGCCAACCTTTTTGCAACCTTGTTCCATCCCCACCCAGAAGCCTTGAGCCAAGGCAAGAATTTTTCCATGACGTTTCGAACGCCCTTTGCCGAAATCCATGAACAAAGAACCACTAACCTACAGCCCTCCAAGCGCTGCTAGACCCTCCTCCTACCCTCCATTAGGGCCTAAGTACCCACTATTACGGACCGTATATCCCCAATTAAGGGCACAAGGAGGGTCCTGGTTATGAGCCGTTCAGGGAGGCCATGATCGAACCCAAAAGTCTGCGGAGTTGGAAGCTGAACCCCCGAAAAGCCCAAAAAGCTGTCTTGCACGGTCAAAAACCATGGGCGTTGAATTGTCGTTGAAGGGTTTTTTCGTGTATATACCAGGACCTTCCTTGTACCCTTAATTGGGGATATATGGTCCCTAATAGTAGGTACTTAGGCCCAAATAGAGGGTAGGAGGAGGGTCTAGGTACTAGGTATGTCTGAACCCAAGGCCTCGGATCTTCCACGTGTTCTGGACCGCAAAACTCTAAACCACCAAAACCCGGAGACCTCGACCCAACGCACAAACATCAAGGCTCAAGTACCCAAATGAGCTATAGCCTAAACTCCTCAAAGGGGGGTTATGGAGGTTATATAAGGGAGTATATACGGGACTTCCGTAGGGGTTATTAAAGGAGACCTTTGTAAAGACCCATCGGGCCCCGAATTGCAGTCTAGCGGGCTGGACCTTGAATCCTAAACCCTAAGCCCTGAAACTTACCAGTAGGGTGACCTTCAAATTTGTTGGGTTTGATACTTGGTCCTTACAGAAGAAACTTTGAATTGTTGTGGGGCCTGCTAATTGAATACCGTGAGAACCTTCCCTGCAATCCCAATTACCTAGAGTTTATGGGCTATACCGTATACGTATTGATTGGGGGCACGTGCTACTAAGCTGCAGGCAATTGGTAAACCCTAAAAGCCCTAAACCCTAAACCCTATACTCCAAACCCGAAGCTAGATTTCCACCGCTAGGGCAAATCTCCCGTCACCAGGCCGCCAGCGTCAACGAAGGCTGTGAAGCCGTCGGCAGAGCTGTCGGGCCTTGACAGTCGCGTTACTGGGCCTGCAAGCAGTGGGTCCCTCTGAAGGGATGTGTATGCATGCATGTATGTACGCATGTATGTAGGTTTCTTTATACACACATCATATCTGTAGTATATATATATATATATCTCCGTCTATGTCGGGGTTAGAGGCTCAGGTCTGGGGATTAGGGTTTAGGAGTTTCCTCAAAAGAGCAGTGAGCCTACTGTAGTAGCTAAGGCGTATAAAACCAAGTTCATCAAACATGACAGATGATTCGCTTCTCAAACTCAGGGGCTCTTAGGGACTCGAAGGATACATAAGGGCCACAGCTAGAATCTGGCGACGTCCCTGCTCAAGATCTTACGGCATGAATTTTCGACAAACTCCCATATGACCAAGAGTTCTTGTCAGGGTCTCGATGGTCGTAGCACAGGGAGAGTGGAGTGTTGCACAGCTACCCCCATGGCTTCGCAAGTGGAGCGCCTAGTATTCCATGGAGCCGCAAGCATCTCCACACTCGGTGTCTTCGTGGAGGACCTAAGTGCATGCCCTACTACTGTTTGGGGACCCCTTTGCAGAGAAAACTGTATACAGTGAAGTGAAGACTCCCGGTCATTTGAGTTGTGGCTCTGACGGCAAGAACATATTGATAGATACGTTTAAAGCTACATGATGTTTCTGAAAAGCAGTCTCAGGTTGGAGTTTGCAAGTGATAGCGGTCACTGTTGCTGTACCACCCTTACTTGCTTGCATGCAAGAGAACTCGGCGCCGGCGCCAACAACGGCATTAAAATTAGCACCTATAGCAGCACGAAAGTTTGACAGGAACTGCAAATGCAGTGACCGCAGCAAAAAGTGCACTTGCCATCGCGTCAACAAGCTGTTCCTGGTGATTATGACAATTGTAAGAAATGCTAGCAGTAGTAAACCATGACTGTTTACCGCAACAGAACTCACAGATATCCGCCCACGTAACAGGCTTTGATAAGCAAGCAAGCACATGAGACACCCGTCATGCGAAGAAGGAGGCTCTTATGCCCGAAACCTGGAAGCACAAACCATCTGGTAGGTACATTCTAAACACAAAGCTCTCCCCCATCGGTCCAAATACGAAACAGTACATACTGGGGCGCGAAATTGGGGCGCCCAATCGTGTATATGGTCGAGACCAAAAGTCCTGCATGACCCTAAGTAGCTTAAAACTTTGGAATCATGGTGCTATGGTATATCAAGTTCGTACAGGATCTTGAGTTTTAACAGTATTATGTATATGGGAAGCTCTTCTTAGGGCCCAAAATAGTCATGTGTCACCATTTTCATGATTCTTCATGATGGCGTGCTTCATCACACTCACAAATGTTGATCAAATCTTACACTTGCACAGTTTTTTAAATCAGATTGCATCGTAATATTTCAGCATATGTTAGTCATGTTTCATCATTTTCATGTTGCTTCATCACTGTCAAACCAAAAACCGTGCTCTTGCCTCAGACTTTCGAAGGACACACGAAAACAATCAACTACAAAAAACAAGTGAAATTTCTGCCCCGAGGAGAGAGAGAGAGAGATACATATATATATATATATGTATGTATATATATATATACAGGTATGCATGTATTTATTTGCGTATCAGATAGATCCCCAGCGTTTCCAGTTTGAGGAATCCTGCTTGGGGGGGCTGTTGTATTTAGAGCGCTTGTCACCTTCACCCTAAGCCACTTCGCGTCCAAAGCCTACCTAGACCCTCCTTCTACCTTCCATATATCCTAAATACCGATTATTAGGGACCATATACCCCTATTGAAGGGTACAAGGAGGGTCCTGGTATAGACGTTGCACCTCTATCCGCTGCAGGCTGGCCTCCTATGGCGCAAGGCAGCCAAGATTCGTGGCTCTGCCGTGTATATGGTCGAGTCCCAAAATAAGGGACCCCAATATAGACCCCAAATTACTCATCCCTTTTATAGGGACCCCTTCAGGGGTACCCCTAACTTTGGGAAATCCATATAGCGCATTTTTCTTACGCATGCTTCATTGGGAATGGACGACAGGGTTATAGGAACGTATTGCTGGAATTAGGTAGGGACTACTATGGGGATCCGTTCGCCAAGTGTTAACGAAGCACGGTGAGCAAGTGCTGAGCATCTGAGTTCCTAGCGTTAAACAGCATGGACAGGCAAACGACAGTTGCATGCAGCATAGGCTTTTGAATCTTCTGCCGCCTACACCCCAGGGCAGTGATATCTTCCCCAGGTTTCCAGCGTCGCGGCATTCAGCTGCAGCTGCAGCTGAGCTGGCAGTGAGAAAGAGGCGATGTTTGAGGTTTCATCTCCGTTTAGGGGTAACAGGGGTCTTATAGGGACGTACAGGGATATGTACAGGGCTAAGGGCATAGGGCTTGAGGCTTAAGTTTAGTATGCAGGGCTTAGGGCAGGGAAGAGGGAAGCAGTGTCAACTGAGGGGTTTGCTACGGGTGAGGGTGGAGGCCGTGTAGAGTTAATACAGGACTTCAAAAAATCGTTGGGGATAAGAGGGGCAGTCGAGCAGTTGCAAAGTGACGTAGGCCATCTACCTTGTGGGAATTTCGCTGTATTCAAGTTCACTGGATTCTTCAGTACCTGTCTTGCGGCTGGCGGCTGGCAGCCTACAAAGAACGGTTTCAATAGCACATGCAGCAGCCCTCTAAACCCTAAAAGCCTTAAAACCCTAAACCCTAAACCCGATGTCGACCCGAGTTAGTGGACGGCATCTTCAGTCCTTGCTGCTCATCTCATCGTGGGGTTCCCACACTTGGGCCCATTTCGGTATCCCTTAGGATTTGGTGCTGTAATATGTAACTTACACTCAAAAAGGGGCCCGTCATGTTGAGAGTAAGCCACGTGTTCCTGCATTTGCTGTGCCTTGGTTTTGGACCTCAGCCTTTTGTGCCTACTGCGCCACCCTTTTGGATACCCTTGCTTGCAGCCTTGATCTGAAGCTCTGTCTTTTCTACGTCGCGTCCCAACTTCCACTTGGAAGAGCTGCCTTTGATTTGAATTCTAGCTATCTTCCAATTACCCAGTCACCCTAAACCCTAAGCCCTAGTAGTTTCCATTTTCTTTTCCATTATCCCTATATAGTTTCCATTTTCTTTTCCTTTACCCCTAAACTGATATAACAAATGTTACCATGGGAGCGCTTTGGAATTTGGATGTGCCTGTTTGTCAGGGCGGCAGAGCGGATTGCAGCAAGTGGGGGATGTTTAGGGTTTGGGGTGAATGTTTCTGCTGAGGTTTAGGATGGCGTTGCACGCAGGAAGTATGGTCAACGAGCAAATCCACTCACGCCTTTCTCGGGGCATGCGCCGTCAGGCAATTTTAGCATAAGCGGTACCTGTAACCCCAATAACTTACAGTTTTATCCTAATCCCTTCCCGCAAATCTTTAACACCCACCTAAATCAAATGCTCTCCAGTGTGATATATTATAGCATATTGGGAGTATTTGATATTGGGGGGGTGTTTTTTTTTGGTGGTGGGGATTATTGGGGTATACATGTATTCCCTCTGCCCGACTGAAGGCCCTTGAGCTAAGGAACAATCTGAAGCTGGCCGCACCTGGAGATAAGGTGGGCGGACAACGGGGGATTGATACACGCATGTATGGGGGTTTTACAGGTTGGAGTACTTTCTTGGGGAAGACCTATAATAAGGATTATAGTATCTGGTTTCTATGTTGAGGTCCCCCTATTTAGGGAAACTACCATATAGATGGAGAGATAGATACAGGGTTCTGGAAATACAGAGGCGACCCGCGGAGCTTCCTGGGAAACACTGGGGTCCCAGGCTTCTGGGCCAGGGGCTTTATGGTCCGTCTTGTGTTCGGCGTTTAGGTTTTTCCATATGCAACAAAAAAAGAGTGAACAAAGAGTTATGTTTTGGGTTCTAGCTTGAGGCCAAACCCCTAAACCCTAAACCACACCTTGCCAGTTCAGCGCTGACTTTGGGCGCTTGGCTTGTGTGATCACAAGGCAGTTTTTGGTAAGACACGGCAATAAGAGCATGTTGAGGAAACAGGCCTTACGATGAAGCCTGATTAGCTTCGAATGCAAATATGACAGCAAGATCAATGCAGCACTGCAGGGCCAGTTGAAGGGTTTAGGGTTTAGGGTTCAGGGTTCAGGGTTTAGGGTTTAGGATAAGCCTAATATTACCCCAATGGTGACCAACAGGCCCGCTAGAATTGCGGACACCAGCATATGGGAGATTCTCGAAGTGGGGCCCATTTGGGCGGTACCATTAGGGCTTGGGGTTTAGGGGGTAGGGTTTAGGGATTAGGGTATAGGGTTTAGGACCCTTCAAAGTTTTAGGACATTAGGGCGGTACAACGTGATTACAGGTCTTTTAAACCCAATCCCTTAGCCATTCATCCTTGCCAGAGCCTCATGTAGTTCCTTTCTGTACAGTATTTTACTCTTGTACCAAAACCCGAACAACCTCAACATGGGACCACATAGGAGTTTCTGGGTGAACTCTCTTGATCATCACGTATTTCGGCTTTGGGGTGCTGTAAGACACGAAACCCTAGACCCTAAACCCAACCCCCTAAGCCCTAAACCCTGAACCCTATCTGAGCTGGAAGGCAGCACGTGCCCGACAAGGACATCTCGATAAGGAGATGACCAAGCTACGCCGCAGGCAACCTCGGGTTGATGTTAAAGGCTTAGGGTTTCGGGTGAAACTCTGCTGAGATCTCCTTTTTGTATAGGGTTGTATCAGGGCTCATGGATGGTAAAAGAGGGGCTTATACCTAGATCTCCCAGATATCCCCTCATGCAGCCTTTCGTACTTCTTACTTAGAGGCTGAAGGCCATGCTCATGGGTACTTAGGAGGTCTAGGGTACAATGCAATTGGGTCCCAGCAGGTTCCTAGTAGGATCTTTACCTTCAACCTGAAACCTAGGTCTAACAGTCAAGTTTCAGGATCTCCCTTTTCAGTGTCCTGGTATGAGACGTGCGTTTGTGGGCATGACGTTGGGCCCTGTGAGTGCAGGACGCACCAGGGCCCGCCCGGATATGCGAATGTGGGTCATATTCAAGGATCTGACAGTTCCAGGCTTGCACCCCTTTAGATACAGGCTGTGTTCTGTAGGAGAATATGGGTGTTTCCTCAAATTCTGGGTGCCATTTTGGGGTCCCTATAAGGGACTATAGTATTTTGGGCCTTACATTGGGGTCCCACTATGTAGGGAAGCTACCATATATGAGCATCCGTCATATGGTAGGTAGCGAGCAGGGCTTTCAGGGTGACATATGGCAGAGATAATGCGATCACCAAGATCAACAATATAACACACAAGACCTTGGATCACATGAGCTATGGTCTAAAATCCTGGTATCCCCCCTTAATAAGAATCCCTATAGTAATCCCCTACTTACATAACCCCCCTTTGTAGGGTTTTAATGCCCTCGACCCTAACATCAAAAGTGTACTGGGAGGTATGCTGCCGTGGCTGCGGATCACCAGATGAATCTTCAGGCAAACCTGAAGAGTCCATCTACCGGTTTAGGGTTAAGGTTTTTGGGTTTAGGATTTAGGGTTCCCATTTGCAGGGTATAGGGTATAGGGTTAGATTTTAGGGTTTAGGGTTCAGGGTTTCCATCTACAGGGTTTAGGATCCAGGGCTAAGGTTTTAGGGTTAGGGTTTAGGGTTTCCATTTACGAGGTTTAGGATCCAGGGGCCAAAAGACAATCCAGGGCACGTCTAGGGCAGTACTCCCCGAAGCCTTGCTACCCTTCAGGAAGCGTTTTCAAGGCTGGGCGGTTTTCTGCTTCATTGAAGATGCTAGGGACATGGCCCTCACACAGAGTGAGTATTCACAGCACGACCACAAAAACCAAGGACCTTTGCAAAGTGAGCAGGGCAGAAAGACTCCAGCACCCAATAGGAGGCTCAATGGCGGCTGTCTCAAGATTGAAGACCCTATCAGTATAGTATGTGGTAGTTTCCCCAGATAGGGGGACCCCAATATAGACCTGAACATTAATATGATAACCCTTAGTATAAGGGCTCCCAAAAAGGTACCCCTTGTTTTGGGTAACCCCCATGTACAAACCTATTACAAGGATGGCAGCAGCCCCCCTCAAAGGTTATGCAGAGGTTTAGGATTTAGGGCATGTTGGAGAAAGTCACCTCCTCTGGCGTGGATTGAGGGTTTCCCAAACTTGGGGGGTAACCCAGACCCGTGATTAATACACCCCTCCCCCTTAATAGGAGGGATTCTAATATTAAGGTCCTTAAAGGAGGGGGTTTGTTAATCATGGGTCTCCATCGCCTTTGAATTTTGGAGTCTAAATTGGAGCCCCCTATTGTGATGAAAGTGTCATGTCATTAAAGGCTTCTTGCATAGGCCGCCGACCAACTAATAGACTCCTAAGTTTCTATACTAGGAATTCCTAAGACGGTTTAGGCCAGTATTCTCTATATTGGTACTTAGGATCCTTTGGGCTTGTGAGGCAACAGCTCAAATTTACAGAGCGATAAAAAGGGCGTTCCCAAAATCAGGGGCACCATCTTTCGGGTACCTAACATCAATAAGGATCAGATTCAGATGATTTTTTGGGGTCTACATTGCTCCTTGGGAATTAGCTTGGACCTCAGACCCTTAACCCTTTGCGATTCCCCTATGCTCCTCCTATAGGCACCTATAAGGGTTAACCCTTAGTAGGGGTCCTAAGTGCCACGTAGATTGGGGTCCCCTGTTTTGGGAACTATAAAGACATCTTAGGACCCCTGGCTAAGGCCCTGGAACGCAGATCTGCTGCCAGCTGGTTTTTCCTTCCTCTGTTACCCTAAGGGTCCAAGTACCCAAATATTAGGGCTTTAGGTGCCCTGAAGCCTTGTTATTTGGGTACTTGGACCCTTAGGGTTCTGAGCTGCAGCGCATGCCCCTGTGATCATGTTTGGGGAGATGATGCGAGGGGCCGCATGCCTTTGCAACACGATCCAAAAGCACTACAATCTAAACCTGGCCCAACAAGTTTTACGGGAGCTTCTCTGCATGATGCTATCCCCAAGACTACAATATCCTAGCAGCCGAATCCTGCAACACTAAATTCCCTAAACCCTCAAACCTCAAGACCCTCTGACCCCTGAGACCCCCACACCCTTAACCCTGAAGCCCCCCCAAACCCCTAAGATAATGGGGGCCCCCGCTCCGCCAAACTTAAGGCTCTAAACCTTATATAACCCCTATATTATCTCTATATGTCCTTTATATTGCCCCTAGAAATCCTACATTGTACCATATAACTCCCTGATAACTGCAGGCCTGGCTGGCTAAGGGAGGTCAGCCCAGTCTGCCAGCTCACCGACCGTTGCCCGGCTTCCTGCAGGCGAGGTGATAACGTAGACCCTGATTAAGGACCCCCTCCTTTTAAGGGCCTTAATATTAGGATCTCTAGGATAATCCCTATTAAGGGGACGGGGTTCATTACTAATCAGGTGTCTGGCTTACGGGGGTTCACAATATAAGGGGTACCATTCTGCGGGTCCCCATAATCAGGAATAAGGGTCATCCGCAAATGGTGACCACAAGAGATACAGTACTGGTGAGTAGTTGTATCAGGATTCTTTGACACTCCTATTATGCCACTATTATTGGTTGGGGGGCAGGGCTTTCAAAGCAAGGGCGTTGCCAGAGGTCGAATCATTGCCGAAGCAAAATAGCGAGATGATGCGAGGGACTTCGTTGGTATAGCCCATATATAGGGACAATGGAAATGAAAATGGAAACTACTATACTATATTGGGGTATATAGTGATTATTTAGTATATTATAGTATATTGCAGAGATTATATAGTATATTATCGTATAATATAGAAAAGTGGTCGGTTGTGAGTCCAATGATGGTTCTGGGGTTCTGTCCCAGAGACGTTTCCCGCCCGTTTGGCAGAACCGCCTCAGCACACTGGAAAGCGGTTTAGGGTTTAGGCAATGCAAAAGCGAAGGTACGAGGCTGCTGGGCTTTTGGGTCGAACGGCCCTAAAGTTTTCTAAGCTCAAGAACATGCAATCACATACAAGCCCAAGCCTTAAACCACATACTCTACATGTTCTCAAATCGCAGACCAAAAGCCTCTGAACACCAGATGCTGAATCCCCATAAGTTCGCAGAGGAGGAGGCCACCAGCACACTGAACGCACGCCGTCTCAAAGCGGGCGTGGGGGACCCAGACTGCTCGTAGAACTTGCCTACAGTAGGTCCATTTGTCCATGCTCCAGTGCCGAGCACAGCGGGATTCAGGACACAGCAGGAAGAATATGCAGGATGTATATGCGATCAAGCACTGTTAGAACCTCAAGTCTGATCATGATGGGGCATGCAGAATTCATCAAATTAACTACCGATGGCGGAATCAGAAGTTCTCAGTACTCGGCCAGTTGCTTGATTTTCTTCACTGGTCAGTTCATCTACTTCGTGAATCCCCTTATTGGCCAAGGAGCCGGAGAACAAGCAGGTGAGCTGCACCGGCACAGACTGTGCGCTGGCGGAGCAACTTTGTTGCCTGTCAAGACAGCTCAGGGTATCCCAGGTTTAAGGCTTAGCTTAGCGGTGCCTGTTTGGATCCTCGTGAACGAAATAATGTGCAGGTGGACTCCTATTCCTAGCACGTTCATGTCGTGTTCTAGAAGGCATCAGTTTGTGTGTGTGGAGGTGTGCACAGTATGAGGGTAGTGGATTCTTCGCACAACCTGTTCTCCTCTCGTGCTGCAAGTCGTTTGTTGGGTGTCTTCTCACCCAGACAACTGTATTGATGTATTGATGAGGGATGTTTTTGCAAAGGCAAGACTGACAGAAGTGTACTGTTATGCAAGCAAGACAAGAGAGCGCATATGTTACGGTGCTGTTGCCACAGGGAATAGGACGAGGAGAAGGAGGAAGGGGGGTCGTGGCCATGGACCACCCAAGATCACCGAGTTGCGTCATGTTGAGGGTGGATAAGGTACCTTCGGTTGTGTAAGACTTCCTTCATCCAGCTGAGAGGCTAAGGTTTGTGACTGGCATGTGGTGGCGACTCTAAGTCTGGGGCCGTTAGAGACCTTGGATACATGTGGTAGTTCCATACATAGGGGGGTATCCCAAGTATCATAATCCTTAAAATGGGTACACCCCCAAAGTTTTCGGACCCCCCCCCCAATGGGCAATGGGCACTGATTGAAGCTGTGGCGGCAGGCGAGAACTTTTTCATCCGTGACGGAGCAGCGCAGACTGTGCCCTGTCACTGTCACGGTTTTGAGGTTTAGGTTGTGGGGCTTAGGATTTAGGGCTTACGGTTTAGGGAGCAAGGCAGTTTCCTGGCGTAAAGTGGATCATGGTTCAGGTGCTCGCCTGCGGACTTCCAGGGCCCCTTCTATACCCCCACGAGTATAGTTGTTCCAATCACAAGGCTTCGAGATTCCTAAATTGACAGACCCCGAACTCTGCAAAGTGTCATCTTGGCAAGTAAAGATCTGGTTCAAGGCTTCGGGGAGGCCGTCGGCGATGGCTCCCCGTAAGCCAAAGAGAATCTCTGATGGATCCTGATACCACGTCAGTGTCGCAATCAGGCTGCTTTACAGACCGTTCGCTGTGTACAGCTCTTAGAAGTATCGAGATAGTAGGCCCCACTCTCCCCAGAGTAACCCCCTCCGGAGTTACAGCATCCCTGTCCTGTCTCCAATCGTCTCCCATAAGAGCCCCCTCAACCCTAAGCCCAAACTCCACAGCCTGGACCCCTACACCCTAGACCCCTAAACCCTAAATCCTAAAACCTGATGCCAGAACTCTGAACCGTAGACCAGGTCCTCGACGAGATCGTTGTTAACAAGACCTTTGGCGTGCTTCCCTGGGAGGGGCAGGACCAAGTATGTCCTGGGCTCAGAAGTTTGAGTGTCTGGGGTGCAGGTCGTTAGTAGGGAATGCAGGACTAGAACAGAAAGTGGAAACTACTGTCTCAGTTATGGTGTGTGTGTATATGATGTACAGATAACCTACCCTCCACTATTCCCTACTACCGAATGACAATTAAATTGGATTCTCAAATTCCAGGGTATAAAGAGGGGTTCAAGTCTGTGAGGAAAGGACGGTCTTGGCATGTTGTTGGCACTTGGTGCCCCCACGACTCAGGGTACGGCATTTAACCATAAACCACTAAACACTAAACCGTTGAAACCCCCGCTCCACCTCTTAACGCTAATCCCCTAAGCCCCTTAACCCTAACCCCCTAAACCCCTTAACCCTAATCCCCTAAGCTCTCAACTCATTCCGGTTGAGTTGGCTTGGTAGTTTCACCTGGAGGAGGTAGGGAGCCCAAAGAGCAGGGCGTAGGACGGCTTCTCAAGATTTCTTTTTGAGGCCACACTGTTTAGGGCTTAGGGTTTAGGGTATATTGGGGGTATATTAGGGTAATGGAAAAGAAAATGGAAACTATCATATTATCATATAGTGTTTAGGGACTTATGGATTAGGGTTTACAGTTTAGGGTTTAGAGTGGCGGCTTTTGAAAGCGGCTTTTTGAAAGCATGCAAGTACCCAGAAGGCGCAGTATCCCTTAATTAGAGAGTATACCCCAAATGAGGATCTGTATTGTGATTTAAGGTATAAGAATTCCCTAGGTAAGGAACATTAGGCTTTCTGGGTACCACACCAAGAGGATGGCAGAGCAGCATAAAGTGAGTGGAGAAATCACCTTCCAGACCCCATCAGTTATACAGTAAGTCCCTGGGTTGGCCCCTAAAACCCTTTGAAACATATTCGTATATAGGGTCGTTTATTAAAGCCATAAGGGAAAATAATAAATATCCCAGGGGCCTACCCAAATCCCCAGGTCAGGACCTCGGTAGCATTTGCTACATCAGCCTTCCGGACGTGGAAGCGTTGCTTGTTGGGATTGGTCTGCAATTACCCTGGGGTTCTAAGGCCTATAAATACTACACACATTGGGCCCTAAAGGCCATAAATA
>CAJNIZ010000619.1:0-21822 GCA_905231905.1 Symbiodinium pilosum | reverse complement strand
CCATGAACCTCCAAGTAATCCCTAATCCCTACTCCCTAAACCCCTGGAAATCAGAGCTTTGCCTGAGGTGCCGTGCAGCAAGAACTCTGCAACGTACAGGCCATCCAATCGACTGCTGGAGCTTTTGGCGCGATTCGAGCGAAGCTGGGTTTGTGATTGCCAGTAGGGTTTAGGGTTTAAGGTTTAGGGTTTAGGGTTAAGGAATTAGGGCTTAGGGTTGTTTAGGGATTTGGGTTTAGGGGGATTTATAGTAGGTCCTGAAATAGGGGGACCCCAATATAGACTCTAATATATTTTAGTCCTTATTATGGGGACCCCCAAAAAGGGATCCCTAATTTTGGGAAACCACTATATAGGGATTAGGCTTTAGGGATTCGGGTTTAGGGATTAGGATTTAGGGACTTGGGTTTGGGATTGCGGATTCGGAGTGTAGTGTGTAGGGTTTAGGACTGGCTATCGGGGTTTAGGGATGAGGGTTTAAGGTTTAGGGTTTAGGATTTAGAGTTTAGGATTTAGGGTTTAGAGTTAACAGGGTTTTGACCAGAAGGCTTCCTAGAAAGATTAAGCGAACCCTGGCAGGCACACTACGAAGCACCACCGCATCTCTCTTTTTGGTGGCCCTCGACCCAAAAACCTATAGAAGCCGTGTGTAAAACCCAGTTAGGATTTGATGCGCTATTTTCATTTCCATTTGATGGGCCAGTGAAGGGTTTTTGGCTGGGGTTGCCGAAATCCCTAAATCCTCAACCCTCAACCGCGTTCTAGAAGGGGCTGTAGCTTGGAGTGCAAGGTTGAGCGGTTTCAGGGGTTTACCTTCCCCCAGAGCTAACATGGAACATGGAACGCCCCAAAAGGGGACCTACAAAAACTGCCATCCATCTGAACGCGGCTTATGCAGTATTCCAATGTTAGATCGGGGGTATGTTCAGGATATCGGGTGAACACTTAAACTTCAAACTTCAAAGGGCTCGAGGTCTTGAAGCCCAGGACCGTCTTCTGCCCTGTGCGGATCGTCTCCATACAGGCCCCAGCGCGTATGACTCTGAAACCCAGCACATTAATCCCAAGCTCGAATCCGATACTCTGAGCCCAACACTCCCCTGCTTCCAGCCCCAAATCACGACCCCCCACAACCAAAACGCCCAACCCTCAACGCCCCCCAACTTGAAAATTCTCAAGCCCCAACGGCATGGGTTACTATGTGTCCTAAATCTTTATCCCTAAGCCCTAAATGATATGTAGTAGCTACCTCTTTTCTTCCATTCCCAAATCCCGAAACCCAAAACCCCAAACCCTAAATCCAGAGGAATGGAACCATAGTCACCTGGGGCTGCCCCTTTCATGGGGGCGACAGCAGACGCGTCTTCGAGCTTTGGCCTGGTCTCCTTTTTTTACAGGGGAGCTTACGGAGTAGTGTTTAGTAGGGTTTAGGGTTTAGGGTTTGAGGTTCAGGGTTTAGGGTTTAGGGATTAGGGTTTAGGGATTAAGGTTTAGGGATTAGGGTTTAGGCTTCGGGCTTAGGGATGAGGGCTTAGGGTTTGGTGCTAGGGATTCAGCATGCAGGGGCAGGTTTGCACATGTTTTTCCAATTTCCACCATTGCCACTCTTTATCCAGACACAGCCCCTACAAACCCATAAACACGTTAGATTGTACAGGGGCCCCCAGGCCTACCCTAGAAAACGATTTAGCAACATGGAAGTTCCAAATGGGGCCCACACAGACAAGTGTCCTTCTAAGGAGATTCGGGTTGAGTCGTAAGTGAGTCGTGAGTGTTTACGATTTAGATTTTTCCTGCAAACTATGGTGTTTTATTCAGGGATGCAAGTCCTTTGAAAAGCTAGGGCGAGGGCGTTGTGCTCAGCCGGCATTGTCAGCATGATCTTTTGTTATGGGTTCTTGAACTACCTTGCTATACTGAATAATACTATCCCCACGTGGTCCTCGCAATTAGCTTTCATTAGCCTCTGAAATCTCTGCATAATTCTGTTTGAGAAGGAACTCGCGAGAGGTAGCATAGGGCGGGGGCAGCAGGGGGGACCCTGAAGGATGATTTTTACCATTTAGCAGGGGATTATGTCTTGAGGATTTGTACAAGGCTCTTTTCAAGAGGCGAGTTGCTGTACGAGTTTTTTGGGTGTGGGTAGCGGCGCCGTCTCGGGTGTGTGCATGATTGACTTCTGCTTCAAAAAGACATTAAGCCCTAAACCATCAGCATTTTCCTCAACCTGTTTTTTTTTTTTGCTTCTGCAGCATTGCTTTCTGTGGCAGCCCTGGACCCTGAATAGTTTTGTACTTGAGGAAAAAATGTATTCCCCCAAATAGGGTGGGATTATGTCCTCCTTTTGGTGCTAGTCTGCTGGCGGGCATGTCCATTATCGTAGCATCGATCCTGCAACGAACAAGATTGAGGGTTCATACGACTGAAGCTTCCAACCGTTGCGTCCCAACGTGACTGCCACCACATCACTGCAACGAGAAAACAAACATAAGCTTCGGAACAGTCTCGATTAAACCTTACCCTAAGGGTCCAAGGATCCAAATTACAGGGTTTTAGGGCCCAAATACCATTAATATTATAGTATTTTGGCCCTAAAACCCTATTATTTGGGCCCTGGGACCCTTAGGATTACACATAATTCCAAATTGTCACCTAGGGGTCTTTAAAGAAAGGACCACGCCAAACCTGAGCAGCCAGCTTCGAAGAGAAGACGTCTCTTTGGGGAAAGCAGTGGCGAAGGCTAAAAAGGTCACTCTTCAGGGTTTAGGGTATGTAGGTTTAGGGTTTAGAATTCCAGGGTTTCTGGATTTAAGGTTTAGGGGTTCAAGGTTTAGGGTTTAGGGTTGCGCCCCTGTGGGGGAGGGGGAGAGGTGGGCTTATGGAGCTAATGTATACGCCTGCGTAATTACCAGCATCAGTTTTTAGTCATTCTTAAATCCCTATCTTCAGCACAATACACGTTAGGTTGGGCCCCCCCTAATAGTGACCACAAGAGGTGCTGGTAATTCTAAAAAGGTCCTCATATAGTCCTAGTATACCACTATTAGTGGGTGGGGGCCCAACCCAAAATGTACGCCCCAAACCCTATTCTCACGTAGACCCCTACCTTAAAAGCCTTTTGATGAGGGCCGGCCAAAGTTTGGGTTTGAGGCTTACTGCCTAAACCCTAAGCCCTAAAGCCTAAACCCTAAGCCCCAAACCCTGAACCCTAAGCCCTAAACCCTGAACCCTAAGCCCTAAACCCTAAACCCTTTTCGGGTTCAGGATGAGGAGCTGTTTTTTCTGAGTAGGCGAAAGCCCAACCTGTATATGAGGTCGTACCCTCATATAGGGGCCTAGATGATTACCAATATTATATAGGGTTATATAGGGGTTGTATTGGGGAAACTACTATATTATGATAGGATGAAATGGCCTAAATGATTACCAATATTCTGGTCCCATATTCCTTGTATAATCATGGTCTATGGCACCTCACATTGACCTCATAATGATATTGGTAATCATCTAGGCCCCTGTAGTACAGTCTCTCAAAGTTAAGTGTTATGATCCATGACAAGAGTGTTTCGTCATGTGGGTTGTTCTTACATTTATAGGCCCCTGTTGGTTACATCTTCTATTCCCGCAGCTAATAGTTCAAGGTTCAACAGGACCCTCATTTTGGGAACCCATGTGCCAATCTACCCTGAGCTCAACAGGTTGTTAAGTACTCATCCCCATAGACCCCAAACCCCAAATCTAAGATTTCCTGCCTAAATCCTGAACCTATGCCCTGACCCTCTCGATGCCTATTAGGGACCCCTGGTATGCCTTTGTAATCCCTAGGTGTCCTTGTTCTTGTTGAGAGTGGCTCATTGTTGAGAAGCAGTTGGGGGTCTAAGGGTTTTGGGTCTAGGGGTTTTGGGTCTAAGGGTTTGGGGTTTAGTGGTTTCGGGGATTGGGGTTGGTTGCTTGCACATGTGCAGTTGCACGCCGCATGTCAGAAGATGCATGGATCATTGCAAGAGTAAACTCCCCTAAACCCTAAAGCCACACCTGATAACTCTCAACCTGGATTTCACGTCCCATGGCTACTTGGTGTAGTCACGGGTTCTTGCTGACCTTATCATAGGACCTAGGGTAGTCAAATGAACTTGAGTGGCTGCTTTGCAAAAAGTTAAGGCGGCTCCCCTCCACATCATGTTGAAAACGGCCCGTCATTTTGTCTTTTTTTTGCCAGGGAGCTTGGGTACCAGAAACAGGATACTGATGTCGTACCAGCACGTTGTAGCGGGTTTTCATCCTCGCCACATTGTGCCTATGATAGGCCACGGTCTGAAATTGAGAGTCAAGTTCTTGGGCTAGGGCGTCTTTGGCACTTGCATCTGAATTGTTTTTTGGGGTAAGCTATTAGCCCAGAGGCAAGACTCCAGACCCTAAACCCTAAATCCTAAACCCTAAGCCCAGAGCCATGAACAACACAGACCCCAGACTTCAAAAGCTCTTGCATGGACACCCGTATTACCACACAGACCCCGTCGCGATCTTGACATCTCCCAGCAGAATCCCGCCCATGATGCACCAGACATCCCCTAAGCCCTAAACCCTGAACCCTACAACCCTAAAATCCTAGACGAGCTGAGAACCCCTCTAGACCCCAGCAGAGGTCCATCGTTAAAGAGAGACAAAACTCCGAGCACACTCAAAAACAAAACTTTTGCCAAGGGCCGAAGTCGGTGAAGGAGGCCCAAGCCGTATTTGGGGTTCAGGGTTTAAGACCTTAAGGTTATGGAGCAACCTGGCATGGAGCCTAATTTGGTAAGCCCACACACAAACTGATAATCATAGAGCCCTAAACCCTAAACCCGAATCAGGCCTCCCTTTATCCCTATCCTCGCAGAAGGGCCTTGGGGTTGATGGTTTCAGGTTTAGGGTTTAGGGTTTAGGGTTTAGGCTACGGCGTCTTAGTGTCCCATTCGGGTTTTCAAGCGCCGTCACCAGGTGAGCTGATGGGCAGCTCTTCGGGGAGAGTAGGATATTGGTTCGCCATCATGATTGCGATTCAATCCGTGCCGTCCCACTGGTGGATTCATACTCCCCACCCTACACCCTAAACCCTAAGCACCAGTAAGACCACTGGCCAGCTGTCTATAGTCTTACCGTTGTTCACAATATTCATAGCAGTGAAGAAAAACTTAGCGACACTGCTCGAAGGTCTAAGGTGGACACGTTCTATGCTTTCCACAGCTGAGGGATCTTTGAGATGAAGCTAGCGAGGGTTTGTGTCGGGTTGCCTGAGATTTTTTTAGCTTTGGGCTTTAGGGCTTAGGCTGCAGAATGCAGCAAACGTTTCCAAAGATTCGGGGTCCCTTTTGGGGGTGTCTATAATAACAGGATTTTGGAGGGTATAGTTGAGGGACTCTCATCTTGGGGAAGACACCCATGTAGCTTTCGGGAACGAGGGTGTCGGTCTGTAGGTTTTGGGATGTACAAGTGCTGGAGTTTAGCAGTTGTTTTTTTTGACATTTATGTAGGGTTGGGGGTATAGGGTTGAGGACTTCTATGATCCTGATGCAGAGACAGCCACCAAAAAGGACTTGCCATCATGAGCACCCCCCCCAACTATTGTGGCAGGCAGTATACTACGGTAGATACCAAAAATCCTGCATGATCCCAAGTACCTTACACCCTGGGAATTACGGTACTCTAGTATAGTAAGGTCATGCAGGCTGAGCCCTAAACCCTAAACCCTAAGCCAAGTGTTTTCTTTTATGATCTTTTATGCATCTGCCAAAGCCCTGAGCCTTGAGTCCTACCTGTTCTCCCCATTTCTGAACCATGAACCCTTAATCCTACAGCCCCCCCCTCAAGGTCTCATTATTAATTCTGGGCAATTCCATATTCTGTCTACTTAAGGGGGATTGTAGCTTCCTCTACCTACCTTCAAAGCCAGTGACCCACAATGATGGTCTACTTTCCCCTAATTGCTTACCACCTTGGGTTACAGCAGCCCTTTCTTTTGGGCAACTCGGCTTTTTCGGTGATCTTTACTTCCATAAATAAGGGTCTCAATAGAAACCCATAAGGCATCTTATAGGGACTCCCCCAACCCTAAACCCTCAACCCTAAACCCTAAACCCCCAAAAACCCAATTTTGTTGGGTTGCAAGGCTCTGAGGCTTCCGAGGGCCGCGGGAACGAGCCGGGCGCAGGGGACGAGGTGCTCCAGAAAAGGGGAGGGCTCAGGGTTTAGGGTTTAGGGTTTAGGGTTTAGGGCTAAGGGTTTTGAGATTGAGTTAAGGGTTGGATGTGAAGGGTGCAGTGCTTAAGTTCAGGGGCTGGGGATTTAGGTTTGGGATCCTGGGTTGCTGTTAAGGAACGTAATTTCAAAGTTATTATAATGGGTACATATAGTAGTTAATAGGGTTTCCCCAATATTAATAGTAACTTAAACTAAGTTCCTTACCAGCAACCCAGGAATAGGGAGGTAGGTACAGGGCTGTAGGGATGAGGTTAAGTGATCATGGAGTCGGGTTCGGATTGAAGTTCCTGGGATTAAGTGTTCATAGGGTTTAGGGTTCATAGGGTTTAGGGTTTAGGGTTCATAGGGTTTAGGGTTTAGGGTTCATAGGGCTGAGGCTTTAGGGTTCATAGGGTTGAGGGTTTAGGGTTCATAGGGCTGAGGGGTGAGGGTCCAGAGGTCAGGGACGGGGGTGTTGAGGCAGCATTTTTGGGATGTCATGGGAAGTACGAGTGCTGGCATAGCTAGATAGATAGATGGATAATTTACGATAGATAGTTAGATAGATAGATAAGGGTTCAGGGCGTACATCCTTGGCATTTACTGTCTGGATAGACATGGTTCGCGTCATCTCGGGTTTCGTGCAAATGTGCTTTGGTGTTCCCATGAGACCCAGCTGAAGTGATACTTGTTGGTCTGCTCACTTTAAACAGGCTTCGAAGAGGCTTTTACTGTAGTGATCTGATCCTAAATCTGATCCACAGATTTTTCTCATAGTTCCCAGATTCATCGGCGGCGGTGTGATGTCTTTACACCCGTCTCTGGCCCAAGCTGGGTGTCAGTTACTACTCACAAGCCGATGGTGTACATGTTGCATCGGCAGAAGCTCTAAACCCTAAACCGTTGCTATGAGTGCCAGCTTTTCCAGCCCACGGAAGTCACAAGACAACACCAACAAGAGTTCCATGCGGGTAGCAAACAGGCGGGAATTCTCATCGGAGGTTTGGGGTTTAGCGTTTAGGGGTTTAAGGTTTAGGGGTTTAGGGTTTAGGGGGACCTAGAGCTCCTTCCTTACAGGAAACAGCAGCTTAAAACTGAAGTCCTGGATTCTGAGACTGTTAGATTGGAATTCTATCAAACGAGAGCACCCCAAAACCCCAAAAAATAACCTTTAAGCCTAAAACCTAAGCAGTCTACCCTAAACCCTAAACATTGAACCTTAAACGCTAAGCATCAAACCCTAAACCATTAGCATTAAACCCTAAGCCCTAAACACTAAACCCAAAACCCTTAAGCATCAAACCCGAAACGTTAAACGCTAAACCTTAAAAACCTAAGCATTAAGCCCCAAACCCTGCCGAAACATTAAGCCCTAAACATTGAAGTTTACTGACTAAACCCTAGATCATAAGCATTAAAGCCAAACCTTAAACCCGAAACTCTAAAGCCCCTCAACATTAAACCCCAAACCGTAAACTCTAAACCCTAAGCATTAAACTCTAAACCCTAAGCATTAAAGCCCAAACCCTAAACCCGAAACTCTAAACCCTAAACCCTAAACTCGAAACCTTAAACACTAAACCTTAATCTCTCAACCCTAAACCCTAAACCCTAAACCCTAAACACATCGCGGTCCTGAGCTTTTCTCGCGTGGCCAGGAGGCAGCGGAGAAAACGCCCGAAGAGGAGGTCGAGGCTCGGGAGGGACAGGGGATCTTAGGGTTTAGGGTTTAGGGTTTAGGGCTCAATCTAGCAAGTAGGTTAGGGTTTAGGGTTTGGGGCTTAGGGTGTGGGGTTTAGGCTGTAGGGTTTTTGGCTTTGGGGTTTGGGGTTTTGGGTGTAGGGCTTGGGGTTTAAGGGTTTTTGGGGTTTGGAGTTTTGGGTTATCTAGTAAGTAATCAGTAGTCCCACCCTCCGCTGATAATAAGCTTTCCCTTATTGTATATTATGATACGATCCTATTCGGAGAGTGTTTCTTTGAGGAATACTTGAAGTTTTATTAAGGAGATGGCGGGTAGGGGGAGGTGAGTATTGCACTAAACTCTAAACCCTAAACTGGCTGAATCATTGGTTGTCAGAGTTGTAAGTTTCCAATTCAGTGTGACTATACCCCCTACATTGGGGAACCCCAAGCTTGTTTCTGGCGTTCGGGTCGTATAGAGTTTTGGAGTAATTGTTTGCAGAGTTTTTCAAGGTTCTGTGGTAGCTAGCTTTCTTAGTGGTCTGTACCCCAAGCCCAGGCCCTAACGGTTGAGAGAGTCTCTATGGCACTGAGTGGAGACTTGGGGTACGGATCAGGGTTCCATATCATGTATAAGTGGTATCATAGGAGAGTCCTTAATAAATCTCTTGTATCCCTTATATTAACTGCTACTGGGTTGGGGGTCCACCTAAGGTACGGGCTTCTACGGTGACTGTAGTGCGTTGGTTTCTTAGAATGGCATGAAGCTGTGAGGGGAGATTTGAAAGAGGGTTTGGGCTTTAGGGTTTAAAGTCCATCAAAACTGGAGTCGATGTAAACCAATATAGCATTAAAACCAACCTATACGGCCATATGACCCTGAAACCGCATGTAAACTTGCATAACCCGCCCCTCCGGCTGTTAGGGGGGCTGCTGGGAGGTTCAGGGTTTAGGGTTTAGGACTTACTGGTTGGTAAGTAGTGAACGGCGAAGTGGATCCCTGTAGTAAACCACCCTTCAATCCCTGATGATATCATACTATTTTCTGTTTTCTTTTCCAATCCTCTCTATATCTGCGTATAATTCTACAATAGCAACTTCTGGGTCGTTTGCCATTCCCGTCTATATCCCTATGAAACCCCTATATTAGCCTAGTTTTCACTTCTTCAGGATGAGGCCGGAGGAGGCAGAGGTCTTTTAGTTGTCCCCACTCGATTAGCAGGTGAGGCAGACACCCAATACTGCGCTTGGAAGCTCAAAAGCAGAGACGTCAACCCCCCAAAGCCGTGGTCCCTTTACCTTAAGTCCTAAAGTTTTGGCTTTATCTCAGGCTCCTTTTTCATTGCTCAAAGCTTGACCCTCTGTCCACCGCATGACAAACCTCCGCTTGATTCCACTAGGAGATTGTGGCGGCAACAACAACAGCGTGAGGCTCAGAGTATTGGTGGCCGGCCCTCAGTTTCACGTGTCATGGGGAGCTGGGGGGTGCAAAGGAGGGGGGTGGAAGGGGCTATATCCCCAGATAGGGTATTTAATAAGGGTAAAACAAATCTTAAAGAAGGGTATTTACACATATATATATATATGTATATATATTTCTATATCTCTCTCTCTCTCTCTCTCTCTCTCGGTCTCCCTGGCACCTCCCCCCCCACACCAGCCCTAGCCCTCAATGAACCAACAAACACATGCTTTCCTCGCACGAACCAGGCCGGCCTGCTAGATAAATCCCAAACTAAACCCTAAACCCTAAGTCCTGAAACCCTAAACCCTAAGTCCTAAAACCTCAAAACCCTAAACCCTAAAAACCTTGAACCCTAAACCATATATCCTTAAAACCCTAAACCATAGACCTTAAACCCCTAAACCCTAAAACAATTGTCCTCCGTTTTTTTCTTCCATCGTCTAGGCGCTCGGATATTGGCTTATTCCGGGGGCGTTCATCTGCAGAAGGGAAAACCCCTAACCCTCACTGTGGCACTATTGCTCAAATGCTAGGGTTTAGGGTTTAGGGTTTTAAGGGTTTGGGGTTTCCGGGTTTGAGGTTTGGGGTTTACAGAGGCTTTCAAAACATGATAAGGGTTTATGTGTTGGATAATGGCAAGAATACACAGAGGCCAGAGTGACTAGAGATTTCGAGGGCTATCTGCAAACGACTTGCATGCGCTCGACTGCGGAGGGTTGAACTCCAAGCCTAACATTATCATGTGAGTCAGGGTGTAGGGTTCAGGGTCCGCCACCATTTTCTTAGGTGGGCGTAGTTCTTGGAAATTCTTGATTAACAACAACCACCAAAAAGTCCAAAGTCGCCGGCGCCCCAAACCCCCAAACCTTAAACCTCAATCCAGAAGCACCCTGAACTTGAAATACACACGCCAAAGCCCTCGCTGAAAATTCAAATGCTAAACCTGTAAGCCTGAAACCCTACAACCTTAGACTCAACATGCAAAGCTGGAATACCTAAGCCTAGACACCCTAAATCCTAAAGCCCAAGCGGCTAGCCGTAAACACAACAATCCCGAAACCTGAACACGCCAAAGCCCTGAAGCTGGAAAAGCTAGGCCCAACACTGTGAGAACTTAAGAGCCCCAGAACCCTACAACCCTAAAACCCCAAATCGCTTTGAATCGCTAATCGCAAATGCTTTTGGCTACAACGTATACACGAAAACCCCTTAGAGCCTACAAGGGCAGAACCCAAAAGCCCTGAAGATTAAAGGCCTGGATCTGTAATCCTATATAGAGCCCCATCAAAGCCTCTAGTTGGGCTTTAGGGTTGAGGGTTTAGGGTTTAGGACAATGTCCAGTTATTACTATTCATATATCGAAGCCCCTTGAAGGACCATGAAATTTGTCAACAATATCCCAATAGGAACCTACAAAGCCCAAGTCCGAGGTAGGGAAGCCATAGCCAGGTAGTACCATTTGTGTCTCTTGTCAGAATTATTGACAACAATCGCGTTTCGGAACATACCTACCTACCCACCTAACTACCTACCCTAAATCCCAAATTCTAAGGCCCAAGCTCCAAATCATAAACCCTAGACCCTAATCCCTAAACCCTTGCATCCTAGACCCTCAGCCCCAGATCCTACACTCGTTTTTTAGTATTTTTTATATTTTTTAATTTTTAACCTACCTAGCACAAGTCCAAGGCAGCGGCACCAGAAGAAGAGCAGACTGCCATCAACTTGCCATTTGCCCAGCCTTGCCGTTATAAAGGTTTAGGATATAGGTTTTAGGGTTCAGGGTTTAGGTTATAGGGTATGTATAGGTTGTTCAGGGGTATCTGTTTTTTTAGAGATATCTACACATACAGGGTCCAGCGATGACCTAAGAGGGGGCATTTTATGTGAGGAGCTATACAGGTAACAGGCTTCAGGGTTTAGGGTTTCGAGTTAGGATGTGGGATTCAGGGTTTAGGGTTCGGGATTTTGAGCTACATGGAATGGGAGTTTTTCAAAATAGAGGCCTCCAGGAACAGGAGGGATATGTAGGGGTTGCAAGGGGATTGTGGGTGCCCTTATGAGAGACTAAATTGAGAAATACCCATATGAGGAGCCATACAGATTAACAGACTTGAAGGCTTCAGGATTCAAGGTCCAGGGCATAGAATTCAGGGATCCTGAATTTGGTTTGGGTTTAGGATTTCGGGATCGTGCATTCATATCCCTGATTCCCAAGCTCCAGCCCTAAGGTCTCAACAGGAGTCGTAGATTTATTTGTGTGCGCTACTGGTTCATCTCCTGTGGGGTTCGTATGTCACAACATATGCGGTTTCTGGTGCATCTTGCGCACACAGCACTCATCCATGTTCGAACTTATGCAATCTGATCCCTTGCGATCTTTCGGAAGTGCAATAGCACCAGGAATTCAACGTATCCTTGCCTTGATGACTCCAAACCTCCCAGAAGCGCAGTGTTCTCGGACAGCAGGCTAATTATTACTACTACTATTACTATTATTATTGCTGCTCTTATTATTATTATTATTTCTATTACTATTACTAGTATTTTCCAGGGCGCAAGAATGTAATCCACCAGGTCATGCTCTTACAGATCTTGCATGAAGTTCTGCTCGTTACTTCGCTTTCCAACACCTACCGCAGGCCGCACCGTCGGCGGGCAACTCTGGGAGTGCTAGCTCTGGGAGCGTGGATTTGGGCGATGGGTCCTCCGACATGGCTGTGGCGGAGAAACAAATGAGGCTGCTGGCCAGCTTGCTTCCTGAAGAGTGCGCAACCTTCTTAAATGGCCCACCCCAAATCCTTTCTACATGCTTCTTCTGGTAGGAATCTATCACGGCTGGATTGTTAAGGCGACTTTGGACGAGTGCCCAGACCTGGCTGCGCGCTATGACGGCATGCATCAGTGAGTATCCGGAGTTTCCATCATTGCACAAATTCCCAGTGAACTGTCATGGGTCTCCGGGACCTAGGGTTTCAGGTGTAGGGTTTAGGGGCAGGTGACGCAAGGGCTTGTCAAAACAAAGGTTCCGTGGGGCTTCTAATTAGGGATAGATGAGCTATAGTCTAAACTCCTAGTATCCCCCTTAATAACCCCTATAATATAGGGTTTAGGGTTTATATAATGGGGGAATTTAGATTATAGTTCACAAGGGAACTACAAAGGGATCACCAGGGTCCAAACTAGGGGTCATCTACGGCTCTTGCTCAGAACCTTCCACATGGGTCGTCCTCGAAATTAAGGTTTAGGGTTTAGTGTATTCTCAAATTTATGGGCCCCTTTTTGGTTAGAGATTATGTTGCGGCACCTAATATTAAGGGGGTGCCGAAATGGGTTCCATACTTGGGGAACGACCCACATACAGCATTTGCAGGGATTTGGAAATCTCAGGAGGGCTTTCGCGAGCTTGACGGATCGGGGCAAACCCTAAACCTTAAACCCTAAACCTTAAAACCCTGAACCCGCGACCCAAACCCTAAACCTGCAAAAAGAAATCCGAAGCTGAAAGCACGAAGCCCTCAACCCTGAACCTCGTACCTTGAACCCTGAATTCAGACCCTTAAGCCTCAAACCTGAAAAAGTTAACCTTGCAGCCCTGAACCTTAAACCCAAACCCTTCGAAACCTTAAACCCTTGACCCCTCAGCCCCTGATTGAACCCTAAACCTCAGGCCTTCAACTCTAAACCCTAAGCCCTAAACCTTAAACAGATGCAAACGCCCCAGCGGTTGTAACAAAAACCATTAACCCCTAAACCCTAAACCCTATAGCCCTAAACACGCCTAAACCCTAAACCTAAAACCGCACGCCTTCAGCCCTAAACTCTAAACCCTGTGTTGAGGCCGTCACACATCCAAGAGGAGATCTTAGGCTACACGCTGCGCTTCACCGGGCACGTGCACCAGACAGTGGTGCAGGCTTTCTGAGGGTGAACTACTCGAGGGTTTAGGTTTTGGGTTTAGGGCTTAGGAATTAGTGCTTGGGATTTAGGGTTTAGGAATTAGGGCTTGGGGCTTCAGGTTGAGGGCTCAGGATTTTGGGGTTTAGAACTACTCGAAGGTTTGGGGGTTCAGGGTTTAGTGCTGTTAAGGGTTCAGGATTCAGTGTTTTGGGCTTAGGGCTTAGGGTTGGCTTAGGGCTTTAGGGTTTTGAGTTTAGGAACTTAGGGTTCTACACTTTTTAGGGTTTAGTGCTTAGGGTTCTACCCTGTTTAGTGCTATTTAGGGTTTAGGGTCTTGGTTTGAGGGTTCTACCCTATTTAGGGTTTGCTCTTCTTGGGCTTCCGCCCTGCGTAGGGCTCTGCACTACTTAGGGTTCTTCCCTACGTGTGGCTTAGGGTCTAATTAGGGCCCGGCCCTATCCATGGCTTACCTTTCTTTGGGGTTCAATTGAAGATTGTAGGGTTTAGGGTGTAGGGGTTAAGGGTGCATTATACATGTTTCTGTAGGAGTGGATGATTTTGAACCGGGTTTGGGATGATGCCAGGGATCAATGCATGAACTGTCATTCAACACGTCTTATTTCCTTATACCTTGCAGGCACCAGGGAGGTTTTGGTACTCCGAGTTGTTGTGCAGGATTCTTTGCAGTCCCTATGACCTCAGCAGTAACCAAGTTTCCAGCACGTCTTGCAAGAACGGTTGTTCAAGAAGTATCTGCTTAGTTTGTTGAAAGTAGCCATGTGGCAAAAGTAATAGGGGCTATATAGAGGTTATATTGGGGTTATATAGGGATAATGGCAAAGAACATGGAGACTATTATGTGAGAGTATGTTATGGTATACCTGTTAGAGTAGGGGCCTAGAATAGGGTGTGTACTGCACCTAGCCGGAACTTCCATACATCGTGAAGAGACCCTGAAAATAGGAGACGTGAATCTGCTTGGTGATAGCCCTTACAGCCCTTCTCTACCATGGCATTGGCCCTGAGTTGTTGGATGAAAGCCGCTGCAACTAGGATGCCTACTCATGTAGCCCCTGCCGTTAGGCATCTAGGGTTGGGCTCAGAGAGTTGGGTTCGGGGCTTGATGTTTCACTTCGGCATGACAAGCAAACTTGCCCAAACGCTTGTGCATACGTCAGACCTTTTTCGAGGGCACATTGCCAGGACGTTTACGAATCCTTAGCGCATCCTCAACTGCTAGTACACAAGAGCTTTGGGGTAATTACAAATAGAGGCACAGTACGCCTGAAACCTCAACCCTACTCCAGTGTCTGTGCTGTGGTATGCCAAGGTGAAGATGTGGGCATGAGATTCTAAAGTGATCCTGACAAACATAGCTAAGTAACGGGGAACGTGTGGCTATCATTTGGCAGGGTTCTACCATATTTCTTACGTTTCAGAACCCTGCGAAAAGTTGTCAGTATCTGGCAAATTTGGGGAATGTGTTTTAAGCCTTTTTACCCAACAAGAACACCAGCAACAACAAGAACAATAGTGGTTCAGGGGAGCTCTAATTACAGCACGCCCTACATCTTAGCCCTGAACCGCTCCATGCACGATCGCAACCCCGCCAAGCCACTGCAGGTCTACGGCAATGTCAACATTCGGATACCTACGGTAGATCTGGAGGCTGCAGACATGTCTACTGGGCAACTTATGACGACCTCAGCAGAGGTTTTTGTAACTATACAGAACGGTCCCAGTTCAGGGTCTAGGGTTTAGGTTTTGGTGTTTACTAACCCCTGTACGTATCTGGGAACTACATTGGTGTTTCCAAAAACTTGGGTCCCTTCTTGTCTTATCCTGAAAAGATATTCGTTGCTTCGGTTTAGGGTTTCAGGGTTGAGCCCTAAACCCTAATCCCTATAGCCTAAACCCCAAACCCAAGGGCCTAAGGGTCTAGGGTTTACCTAGGGGGCCCCAATTTTCAGAAGTTCCCCCTGACTGTGCTTCCTTGTCGAGACAACATAGCAACTTCGGAAAGTGAGGTGGGCTTAGGGTTTAGGGTTTCGGGTTCAGGGTTTAGGGTTTAGGGTTGACCCTAAAGCTTACACCCTAGACCTTAGACCACAAACCCTAGAACTCCGCGTGGTAGCCTGGTGGGTTAATACCTTCTGTAGTCTTCTTAGGTTTCGGGTTTAGGGTTTAGGAAATCTTAACAGTCTTCTTTATCGTATAACCATAAGGAATTGTTGAAACTTATTTTTTTTTATGATAGGTAGGTTTAAGGGGACTACAGCCTTGGGAGAGATTTTGCACCTTCCAGTTCATCAACTCCCTGAAGAAGCAACTGAGAATCTCTCTCGGCTCAGGCTTTAGGGTTTAGAGCTTATGCTTTAGGATTTTGGTTTTATACGGTTTAGGGCTATAAGTCCTGCAACATCCTGCAGATTTTCTGTTGAGCACTGCAGATTTCTTTCCCTTGCGCGTGGGGCAGGATGTTGATGCCGTTCGGCAAGACCCCAGCATCATCTCTGTCCTCGAGCAGGCGAGTGCAGGGCTGATATCTTTAGGGGCGAATCATGAACATGAGCTATAGTCTAAACTCCTTAAAGAGGATTTTATTAGGATCATATAGGGACTACATAGGGCTTATTAAGGCGGATACTAGGAGTTAAGACTATAGCTCACATATGGGCGGATCTTCTGAGCTTGGATCATAACTGGCTCACTGTAGTGCCAGAACTCAGGGGTCCTCTGGCTATCTTTTCCTGACCCCTGTCTACGAAGTCAGCCCCCAACCTACTAATGAATGCTCCCCGTCTATCTGCTACTGTAAGGTGGGGGGTTTTGATGAATAGGGTGGTGGACCTAAACCCTGTTAGGGAAAAACATGGCAGCAGCCTTAGTTTAAGTAGGCCCCCTGCATCTGCGGAAGTGCGATTGTCATTGAATCTGTGGCTGCAACCTGTTTGGAAGCGGAGCGTATTTTCAGGGGACTAGATCCTACACCCTAAGCTCTAAGCCCTTAAACCCTACAAACCCTAGACCCTAAAGCCTAAGCCCTGAACACTTTCACATCAAACGTACCGCTCTCCGGAGCTTAAAAGCAAGCTTGGAATTCGTGGCATGCAGTGCAAGGCCTTAGAATGAGAGGTTTTCTCTTTTAAGGTTCTAGGTTTCTTCTATATTGGGGTTTTCCAAAATTAGGGGTGCCATTTTGGGGGTCCCTATAATAAGGACTATGGTATTGTGGCGTCTATATTGGGGTCCCCTCATTTTGGGAAACTACCTTATATAGTTTTAGTCCAGAGTACCTCAGATAGAAAGGGTTGTTCTCAAAATTATGGCCCCGTATGGATATAGATCATAATGTTCAGGGATACCAAAATCAGACCTTAATTTTGGGAACTGCCCATATAGTAGTTGAAGCATGTCGGTTGGTCAAGTGTTTGTTTGAGAAGACTTGGCACAAGTGCCCGTGGGACGGCTTTATGGGAAGTCCTCGAGTATACTTTCTGCCTGACATTGTTCAAGGCTTTGAAGTCATTGCTTTAGGGTTTAGGGTTTAGGATAAAATCGGGAGGACCGTGTGCATATCAGCGGTTTGAGAAACTCCCGCTTTCAGGCTGTGACTGAGTGGAGCAACATCATCGAGAAGGTGTTGTACGAGGAGGGTTCAAGGGGGGCTACTCGGGAACTAGAGAATGGGACTTGGGGGCGACCAGTCCTGATCTTTCAGTGGTTCATTCTTTCGCAAGACTAAGGAGCTACAAGGAGTGACTGGATTGAAGGTACTGTGACCTTAGAATCTAGAAGAAAATTTCAAGAATCCTGGAATCCTGTGTAAGCCCTCTCATGCCGGCTCTGGGCCCGAAATCAAGAAGCTCTTTGCATAGTTCTGAGTATCATTCCTCCGGAAATTGGTACAAAATTTGAGGCTCCTCAGAATGATGGCCCCATGTTCTGGCCCTGCTAGTTGTTTAGCGTTGAATTTTGTGTCGTATATGGATGGTTCTCAGAATTATGGGCCCCTTTTGGTTACAGATTAAATGACGGCACCTACAGTAATATTTAGGTCCCCAAAGGAGACCCTAATTTCGGGAACTACCCGTATACTGGGACCCCAGATTCTTCTTGGTGTCCAAAGCTCCTACAATTGGGACCTGCTGCCATCATACAAATGTCTACAGCGAGATCCTTTTGGGAAGGGTTTCCCTAAACCCCAAACCCTACAGAACCCGTTCAGAAAACCCTTACCCTCAACTCTGAACCACTGAGCTGCTCCCAGTCTGAAACTACTGTGGAATAGTTGCCAGACTTCCTTTCTCAAACAGGCCTATAAGAATAAGATTGGTAATTCTTTCCGCCCATGTATTACCAGCAACCGCGGATAAGCGTTGAAACTGAAACCCAGATGCTACTGAAGACAGGAGAGCCAGATTGAGTACGGCTACTGGGATCTCCGCGGTATAGAGTTTAGTTTTAAGCTACTGCGGCAAGCTTTCCCAAGGTGACCAAGGCAATTCTACTCAAGGGGACAAGCTGTTTTGAAATTGCGTCGAACCCCAACGCCGTCAACTTAAACCCTAAACCTTAAACCCTAAACCTTAAACCCTAAACCTTAAACCCTAAACCTTAAACCCTAAAACCCAAAACCCTCAACCCTTAACCCTAAACTTTTAACCCAAAACCTTTCAACCCTAAACCCTAAATCCCTAAATCCCTAATCCTTAATTCCCTAAACCCCTAAATCCTAAACCTTTGGCCAGGAGTCCAAGCGCGAACCGGAAAGTGAGCCTCGTCAAGCATGGTGAGGCTGTTGGAGGTCCAGTCTACAGGGGTTGGTTTGAAGATTGGGTTTAGGGATTTAGGGATTTAGGGATTTAGTTAGGGTTTAGGGATCTAGGGATTTAGGGATTTAGGGCTTAGGGTTTAGGGAATTAAGGATTAGGGATTTAGGGATTAGGGTTTAGGGTTTAGGATTTAGGGTTTAGGGTTTAGGTTTAGGGTTCAGGGTTTAGGCTGTTCTTGGCTACCTTCAATCCGTATGTCATCCCTCTAAAGCCAGAAAAAAACTACTTCTTATAGGGCCCCTTTGGTTAACTTTCATCCTTATGTAATCCTTTTACATACAGAAAAACCTAATCTTTGTAGGGCCCCCCAAGCCCCAAACCCTAAACACTTTGATAGGGTCGCTAAAACTACCCTCGTCAACCGACATTAGAGATAGGGTTTAATGTTTTTGTTTGGGGTGTAGGGTCTGGAGTTTAGAGCTAAGGGTCGTTCAGATTGTCAGACTTTACGTTTGTACTCTTCATATTCGAAGCCTTAGACTTTGGGGTCCCAAAAACCTAAACCCCAAACCTTAAACCCTATATTCCATATTCTCTGTTTGTCGCCTTAGATTTTGGGGTCCCAAAGCACTACGCAACCAAGGGCTGTTTTCCATGGCTTAGGGATCCAAGCCCGAGGGTACAAACACTAAGGGTGCAAGTTGTGCGTAGGCCTTAGGGTTGTTTAGAGTTTAGGATTTCGGGTGGTTTAGGGAGGTTTAGGGCTTAGCGTTTAGGGCCAGACGCAGGAGTGCAGGACTTCATATTTGCAAGCATACGCCAATTTTATATCAACCAGTTGTGCCCAAGGCAGCGATATTCAGAGAGTCTTTTCTGGCTGGCTGATCCGAAGCTCCAACTAGCCTGGCAGGCTTCAATTTGGTTCTTGGAAAATCCCTAGGGCCGCTGGAACCCCTACCTGGGCCCTGTATTGCAGATTTTCAAGGGTCCCTGGAACACCCCAATTTTGAGTAATTCCAATGAGAGTTTGAGTTTTTGTGTTGAGCTTTGGGGTTTCAGGGGCAAGGCAGGATTAGTAATGATGCAACCTTAAAACTTGCTTTAAACCGTAATTAAACCCTAAACCCCAAACCCTACGCCCTAGGGTGTTGATTTTAGCTTGGTACGTATGCCTTTGGGTTTCACGGATGCGGGCTTTACCCCTCAAACTAACATCGATGCAAAAAAAGTATGCAGACCAGTGCGCTGCAAAACGGCCCTACATGGGTTCCAGGTCAGCTAACCTCAAACCCCGAGGCATGAACCCCCAAACCCTAGACCATATTGAGACACACACAGCCTCTGAAACCCTTCAAGCGCTATCGTATGCCGAAAACTGGTAGTCCCCTTCCGTAATAACCATCCCCCCCCTCCCCCCACCAAGGAATATTCAGCTTCTATATGATAGTACAACATTGGGGCACTCATCGTTGGGAGGGGATTCATTTGAATCCTCAGACCTTTACCTGCTGGCGCTACAAACTTCACAACTACAAGAGGGGTAGAGTTGCAGGGTTCAGGGCTCGGAGCTTTAAGTTTGTTCGAACTTTGGTTTCAATGTTTATGGGTACCATTTTGGGGTCCCTATACTAAGGGTTATAGTATTTTGGGGCTTATATTGGGGTCCCACTATTTAAGGCCTTAAGGTTTCAGCAGTTCGGTGCGCAATGCCCTGCAAGGAGTGAAAAGGTCAAGTCCAAGCTATTACTTGACAAGTCTGCGATAGATGCTACCCTAAACCCTGAGCCCTAACTTTAAACCTAAACACCAAACCCTAAACACAAGGGGCCTTAAATCCAAGCAATGTCCACCAAGGAATTCCCCATGGCGGAGATCGATTTCTGGCGGGACAGATCATCCAAGGCCGCAGCATATATGCGCGAAGAGCTGATGTCCAACATCCTTTCAGATGCCGTCATGATAAGTCGCTCCCCCTTTTCAGTCTTCGCAGATAGATGTTTTCATCATGGCTTCTAGCACGCTGACAACTGTTTTAGTTCTTTCGATCTTGTTGCTTGCTGAGGGTTATAAGTTGTAGTAATTGTAACCATCCGTTCTAGTCAGATTGAATATTGGAAAGAGCAGGCAGCCTGTCTGTGACAAACAGGACGGCGTGAGAGATTCCGAAAGGGAAGGAGATCCTGGATTGGATTGTGATATGCTGCTGCCATCTAAGAGTTCTACCGTATACAACATTGAGCAGCCTATGAACGGCCCTTCGGTCTTTCGGTGATGGATATAGAGATTCGAAAGCCCCGATACTGAAGGTTGTGGAGTACTGGAGCGCCCTAACAGCTAGACCCAGAATAGCTCAAAAGGGATGGTGACGTTTGGTACGAATATTCATAACAGTTCCAGGACTATAAAATAGTGCTTCTAGTAGCACTGGGAGCAGTGCGCTAGTATTGGTATCAGCGTAAGCCCTAATTTGTAAAAGAGTTGTATACTACGGTGTTCAATTCACCTCCTCCCCGTAGAATTGCTCCTTTCCGCGTGAACACGAAAGCTCCCTGGGGCTTTTCTTCTGGTAAATCCTAAGCCCTAAGCCCTAAACCCTAAACCTTGTACAAGACATGCTGATGTTTGGAAAGGGCTTACTGCAATCCTGACCTTCCAGAACTCCAACCCCAACCCTTAAATCAATGCCTTTAGGGTTTAGGGGTTTAGGGGCTTAGGGTTTTAGGGTTTAGGGTTTAGGGTTTAGGATTTAGGGTTTAGGGTTTAGGATTTAGGGGTTTAGGGGTTTAGGGGCTTAGCGTTTAGGGCGTAAACTTTATCAACCCTGAGCCCTGTACTGTACCCGCTACACCCCAACACCAAAAGCCTGGCGAACCTACGCTGTCAGCCCAAGCGTAGACCCTACACCTTGAATTCCACTCCTGTCGCGGGGTTGCCCCCCTCCCCGTATGCCGGCGCTCCTAAGGGCAGCCTGAAAGATCCTTGAGTAATTCTAGTCAAGGGAAACCCTGGCGCATGCTCCTAGAACCGTAAACCTGGATCCTCAAATCTTGAATCCTCAAGCCCTACATGCTGTAATCCGCCAAACACTAACCCGAAAGCCTAGACCTCGAAACCCTCTTCTACGTGTGCATTCTCATGATGTACACATCCTGACACCTTAAACCTTAAACTCAAACCCCAAACCATAAACCCTGAACACTAAACCTTCAAGCTCAGATAAATACAAATTCTATAGGGCATAACTTGAAACGGAAACTCCGTCCAAACCCGCCCAAAACCCGCCCAAAAGTCGCTCAAAACTCCCGACCCGAACCCTGTACAATTTGTATAAACCCTAAACCCTGAACCCTATATAACCCAGAATAGTAGTTTCCATTTCCGTTATCCCCTAGTATTCCCCCAATAACCAATTTCTATATAGGCCCCAATATACTGTTGTACTAGACGGGGAATTGTGATCATGGTCCAGGTCTCCACGGTCTACGAGCAGCTTCAGCTGCCCGGCGTCAAGAAGGCGCCCGCTGCAGGGGTTTGGGGGATTCAAGCCTCAAAAACGCTATTCACTTGGAGGTCCCTGGGCATTTATGATGTATGATCTCACGTCACATCCCTGAGGCTTAAGTTGTATACGCCTTATACCGTACATCCAGAATCCTAAGCCCTAAACCCTCAACCCCAAACCCTAAATCCTAAGCCTTAAACCCTAAATCCTCAACCCTAAATCCCAAACCTTAAACCCTAAATCCTAAACCCCAAATCCTAAACCTTAAACCTCAACTCCTA
>CAJNIZ010000618.1:1274-12797 GCA_905231905.1 Symbiodinium pilosum | reverse complement strand
GCCTTCCATGTCGCCACGCCCGAGTCGGAGCTTCTGCTGCCTTTGGCTGAAGTCCTCCTCCACCAGCTCCTGAAGAGGCAGAGGAAACCTTTAGGGTTTAGGGTTTAGGGTTTCTAGGGTTTAGGGTTTCTAGGGTTTTAGGGTTTCTAGGGTTTAGGGTTTGGGGTTTAGGGTTTCTAGGGTTTAGGGTTTGGGTTTAGGGTTTAGGGTTTCTAGGGTTTAGGGTTTAAGGAGTAGGGATTAGGGATTAAGGTTCAGGGTTCACGGTTCTGGGTTCTGGGGGGTTAGCGTGGAATAATAAGGGAATATTCCATATAGGGATTATATAGGGATCATATTCCCTTGTTCCCTACTACGCACCAAGAAGTCTTACGCTTTACGATCCCTAAACCCTAAACCCTGAACCCTAGACCTTGAACCCTAAATCCTTTTGGGTTCAGCAGGCTCTGCTTGGGATTGTGGGATTCAAGGCTTGAGGTTTTGGAGTATGTGTTCGGAACTGTGGGCTTAGTCAGAGTTGAAGGTTTGCGGTTCAGGGTTTAGGGGCTTAGGGGCTTCGGGTTTAGGGTTCAAGGTTTAGGGTCCAGGGTTTAGAGTTTACAGAGCGCCAGCATCCCGATTAGGATTAGGCTTCTGGTTTTAAGTTCGAGGCTTTTGAAGGATGCGTCTTGGCCGTATCTTCAAAGCTTCACGTTTCACTTTACGGAGTGGATGCAACCGCACCACACACCAATAACGTTTGAAACACTGCGGTCTGGTTATACTGTTGATGGATGAAATCTTGCACCACCTAAGGGCTCTAAACTACTGTAGCTCCTAGGACTTTAGGGACTTAAGGTGGTGCAAGATTTCCTCCATCAACAGTATGTACATATATATATATATAAACACGCAACATTCAGGCCCTAGGGAGGTCTTGAAAGCGTCAGGAGTCTAGTGAAATGGCCTGGAGGCTGAGCCCTCGAATATCCTGACACCACGCCTACCCAGACCCCTGAGTTGTAGATCCCCCTTAAGGGATTCCTAGGAATTATCCAAGAGTAGTATAGGGTACCCTATTGGGGGTTCTACCTTCTAGATTCCTCCCAGGGGCTCTGGGTACCCTCATCCCATCAGCAGGCTCATCCCAAGGGTCGAGGCTCCAAGTCGTAAAAGCTCAAAGCACCCCCCAAAGAGCTCCTGAATACTTACATGGGTGGATGTCAAAATTATGGTCCCTTTGTTGGGTACCCTAAATATTACCGTAGTATACTAGGGATCCAAAAAGGGACCATACTTTTGACAACCACCCACATCATGAATACCTGCCCAAACATTAATGGATGTTTCTACCGCAAAAACCATGCGCGAAGCTATATGCTATGTAATCAATATAAACCGCTTGTAAGGGATCCCATATCGAATACCATTTGAATAGTATTTGGGCCCTAAAACCCTACTATTAGGGTCCTTGGACCCTAAACCCGTAACCCTATACATCCCCCTAGAACCCCTTTAGAGGGGCCTATTGCTTGGGCCCTGAAACCCTATCATTCGGGTCCTTGGACCCTTAGGGACTATTTGGGTCCCAGGTCTGAGCCCTGCAGGGCCAGTTATCAACTGTGACCGAAGGGGCTTCATTCTGGATTTAAGGCTTATGGGTTACTGGTCGGTACTTTACAGCGCCCCCAAGAGTGTTTATGAATAGAGTCCCTTGTACAACAATAAGGGATACATCTGTCTTAGGTTTTGTGGTGCAGCGCTCGCAAGTGCAGTGACCTATTGAAGTTCCAGCTTTTGATGCAGGAAATGTATATATGGAACGCACAAGATCGCCTTCGACGGCTGGACACGCAGCAAACCATGCCAAGCCACAATTCCGACAAAAGACCATAGCCCGAGGTCTCCGTAAATATACTTAATCCCTCATAAACGACATCGCAACCCTGTACAACCATTGCAAGCTACTTCCCTGAGCTTCGAAGTAGGAGACTTAATCTGAACTTCCCAAGCCAGGATCACAAGTGGTCACTGTAGCTGTTTTTTTTTGTTATGGTGCGGCTTTTCAGGTTTATTCGTATACTTGCTAAGACCGCCTAACTTGAACTGTCCGCTTGACTTAAACCCAACCAAACCCTACACGCTAAACACTAAACCCCAAACTCTAAACCCCTAAACCCTATGCTCCCCTGACCCTCCAAGCACCCTCAGACCGGCCTGCTCCACCGTTTTTCCATCCGGCAGCACCTTAGAAGGGTCTAAGTTTCCTGAACATTTGGGAATAGTTATCACTATAATAACCTTGAGCCCTGAACCCTAAACCCTAAACCCTTCACCCCAAACCTTTTTTGGGGTTTTGGGCTTAGGGCTTAGGCTTCAGGGCCTGAGGCAATGCAGACTCTAGTGTCACTTGGTTTTTTGAAGTTGAGGGTGTTAAGGTTGTAGGCTGTGGGGTAGTGCAGTATACCCTAAAACCCTGTTCTAGGATTTAGGCCCGTGCGTTTGTTGTTGGTGGCCCAACCAGGTAAAATTTATTTTTTCTTCCCTAAGAACGATTTCCAACTTGGGACTTGATTCCATTCTTTAACCCTAAAACCATACAAAACTCGCTCAAGACTCCATTTGCTCAGGTTTCAGCAACCCAGGGCATAGTGTAGCGATGAGGTTCTTTTGGTGCCTTTGAGGCCTTTAGGTGGTTTAGGATTTAGGGTTTAGGGGCATAAGGGCTTGTGTTTCGGGATCAAGGGAGCACTCTTGGGACCCTAGGGACAGACATCCATGGGTTCCACTACTACTCCCCTCCCCCCAGTTTCACTTGCATTAACCTTAATATGCCCACTTATCATATCACCTTCGGGGATTAGAATGGGGGGGGGTAGAAGTGGAACCCCTGATATATATATATATATATGTGCTCAGATGAGTATGGAAGCCTTTCATCTTGAAAAGCTCCCGTCTGAGACTGGACTTCGAAGTAACACCCTGCCCTCGCAACGTGAAAGTGCTTCTAGCCTAACAGCGTAGTATGTAGTAGTTATATGAGCTATAGTCTAAACTCCAGGTGTCCCCTATATACACCCCTATATATACCCTTTAAGGAGTTTAGACTATAGCTCATATTTGTGCTGATGGCCTCCAACCTTCGTCGCTAGCAAGTGTGAGGCTTCATCCCCTAGACACTAAAGCCTGGGCGGTTCAACGCTTCAATTTGCCCACATTACCCTAGGAAGAAAAGAGATTCCTTTGTACATGTATATGAAGAACCCCATACCCCAAAAGGATCAAGGATCCCTAGCATTGATCCAGTTCAGAGGGCCTATCTCTGAACCGTGAAAACTTGTGGAAGACCCTTGGGGTCAATTTCTGATCATCTGCCATCATCATTTTGAGGTCTATGTGGAAGCTTCCTTAAATAGGCGGACCTCAATACAGACTGCAATATACTATAATCCTTACTATAGGGATCCCCTAATACAGTAGTACCCCTAATTTCGGGAAACCCCCCTGTGTCCCGATTTATTGATGTCAACTCGAGGTCCTGTGTAGTCCTAAGCCGACAATCCTAGGGTTTAGGTTGGGTACTGCCCCCACCCAGTAACAGTCTATATTAGGGGTCCTATTAAGGGCTATATATAACCCTATTATAAGTATTATCCAACTGTTACTGAGGGGGGGCAGTACCCAAGGTTTAGGGTTTAGGATCTAGGATCTAGGACTTAGCTGAACCCTACACCCTACACTTTAGGGCTTAGGCTTCTTCAGGTTTCTTTATTTGTGTTCGGGCATTTGTATATCGAGTTTGGGGCTCCTAGTTCCCTGTTGGGAGGGACCCTGACCCTAAACCCTTAGACCTTATAAGTTTAAGTTTTAGGGCTGAGGGTTTAAGGTTGAGGGATGACGGCATAGAATCCCAAACCCTAGGCCCTTAAGCCTAAACCCTCAGACCGTGTGGTCCAGTACTCCTTAAGGTTGAGCTCCGGACTGAACATAAAAAGGTTGCCTAAGAATGACCATACCTGGACCCGGCAATGTATGTAAAACAATTACCTTTGTTAACTGCTTTTAAAGCATCTGAGCCATGACTTTGCATACTCTTGAGGTCCAGGTAAACCCAAACCTTCACATGATCACGTGCTGAGCCCCCGCCTTAACTTCGACTTAAGCCTGAAGAAAGCAGCCCTGGGATGAAATGGTGGTTTCCCCAAATTAGGGCTACCCTTTGGGTGGTCCCCATAATACGGACTATAGTATTTAGGTGTCTATTTAGGGAAACTACCAAATGGCCCCTTTTTTTCATGAATTGCTCCCCATTTGGCACGTGTCCTCCCCCCCGTACATGGGTGGCGACGTAAAGGTGTCCCTCACTTAGCGGTTCAGCTTCCTTGGGGGAGGAATGCTGGCCTTCAGGATCAACTTTCATTCTGAAATCACTCCCCCAAGAAGTTCATCACATAGGGGTTTCCCAAAATTAGGGGTACGATTTCGGGGGGTCCCAGTACTAAGGTTTGTAGTCTTTTGGGGTCTATATTGGGGTCCCCCTATTTCTGGAAACCCCCACACAACTACCGGACTGCTAAGTTCTCTTGCTTGCTGCAGGTATCATTGAGCACCGGCTTGCACGGCAACCACTTTGGAAAACCGTGCAGCATTCGCCCCTGCGAAGAAGCTAGCAAAGTCCCGTTCATTGTAGCCCACTCTTGTTCAAAACGGGCTCCCTAGAGGCGCGCCGCGCCGTGGATGTTGGTTTAGGGTTAAGGGTTAAGGGTTTGAGGTTTAGAGCGTATAGTAGTCCCTATATAGTCCCCTATGTCTTCCCTACTTGCCTGGCTATTTCAACGCCCTAAACCCTAAACTCTAAACCCTAAACCCTAAACCCTACTGCTGTTATCATCTCGGCCCGGAAAGCCTGAAAGCGGAGAAACACAGTACAGTGCTGTCCAACGGTAAAGAAGATTGCGGTAAGGGAGTAGGCCTATCAGACGTGCAAAACCACGTGGAAGTCAAACATCATAGATTCCCCTACTACACTACTCCCACCCCTATACTCACATCTTGTTGCCTCCTTAATCACGGTTATTTGAGGATGACTAAGGCCCAAGCTTAATTGAGGGGAACCTATGGGGGGCTTGGGAATCCACAACAGCAATAGAATTGCTTGCTCTTTAGGGTTTAGGGTTTTAGGGTTTAGTGCATTCTGAACAAATCCGCAAGTCAGTCTGCAAGCCTGAAAATAAACATCATGGGAACCCTCCCAGACGTACGAGGTGGGTGCCCTTACACAAGGCTTGCAAAAGCTATGGTCTTAACTCCTCTCAACTCCTAGCATCCCCTTCATAAGCCTAAGCAATCATTGTCCTCTACATAGCCCGCCTTTCAAGAATTTAGACCATGGCTTACATAAGGCTTGTTTGCAGCGAACAGGGGGCACATTGGAGAGTTCATAAGATGGAACTTTTGCAAATCCACAGAAAACCCTTTAGGGGGGCCCCTATAACCTCTTTATCGCCCAACCCTGAACCCTTAACCATAAATAAAGCCCAAACCCTGAACCCCAAACCCCCTTTAGCCCCCCATACCTAAAGCCCCCTAAAGCCCGCTAAACCGTCAACCCCCCAACTTCGTAAACCCAAACCCCCTAAACTGTGAAGCCGAGGGTCTAAGGTTGAGGGTTTAGGGTAAAACCCCCATTATCCCAAGTGAGGACCCAAATGAAAGGATGCGCTCCTTAAAGCAAAATGTTTAGGGTTTAGGGTTTTCCTGGAACCCACATCCGGTCTAGGGTTTAGGGCTTTAGGGTTTAGGATTTAGGGTTTAGGGGCTGGGACATGTGGAACCACCCCGTGATTTCTGGAGAACCCGCACATAGGTTTGGCGTGGTCAGGGCTTTAGGGTTTAGGATTTAGGGGCTGGGACATGTGGAACCACCCCGTGATTTCTGGAGACGCGCATATAGATTTGGCGTGGCCTGTGTTAAGATTTCCACGCGGTCTCATTTTGCTATAGCTCATTCAGGGCATGATTGCTTAGGATTTGATTGTAGAGTTTGCTTCTAGCTGATGAGTTTCCAGACTGGGATATACATATATAGTACTTTCTCTAAATCAGGGGACCCCCCAAAATAGGATTGTCCTTCTTCTTATGGGAACCTGGAAGCCCCCATATGTATGCACATGTATTCCAAGGGCCTACTAAGTCCTTCTTGGATTTGGCTGGTACCACGGACGCGACAGGCACGGGAAGTCTGCTAAACCTTCTCCCGACCTGTAAGCCCAGTTGCCTGCAATAGGTTTGTTTGCAGTTGACAAATTGGTTCAGGGCTTATTTGGTATAGACGGTATAGAGCTTGCAGGGTCTAGAGTGTGTCAGGCTTAAGGTTTACAGGAATTTGGCACTTTCCCCAAATAGGGGCACCCCAACATGGGCCCCAAAATACTCTATCCTCATTATGGGGGCTCTTAAATGGTACCTGTAATTTTGAGAAACCACCATTTAGGATCAGAGTTCCCAGACTACCTGGCTGCCATTGATGAACCACTTGAACTGCCTACTGGGGTTGTGATGACCTAGAAATAGTATTTCTTGGAGACCCAGATGGGTGGTTGTCAAAATTATGATCCCGCTTTGGGTACCCTAAATATTAGGTGCCGTATTATAATAAGGATCCAAAAAGGG
The DNA here is from genome assembly GCA_905231905.1 of Symbiodinium pilosum. Taxonomy (NCBI): domain Eukaryota; class Dinophyceae; order Suessiales; family Symbiodiniaceae; genus Symbiodinium; species Symbiodinium pilosum. The sequence continues at coordinate 6,146 of CAJNIZ010000618.1, read as the reverse complement.
ACCATAATTTTGACAGCCACCCATATAGAATTGGAAAGGTGCAATAAAGGTAAGGCCTACAGATGTAAAGAAGTCGATCCTTAGCAAACCCAAGCCTTGGAGAATCCTAGGGGTTAGGGTTTAGGGCCTAGGGTTTAGGGTTTAGGGACTTCAGATCAGCATGGGATTTGGGGGATACCAGACTATAGTTTTCTAAGGATTGCAAGAGAAGAATGTACCCGGCTTTCAAGCTTTTTAGATTCGCTTGCTACTTGGAGAGGCCGGCTGCTTACAATCTGTCCTTATAATCCAACTATAGGTCCCCGAAGTAAGGGGGAATGACCCAAGTTATAGTTGCGGCTATACCTTAGGTGGACCCCCCACCCCGTAATAGTAATTATGAGGGATAATAGTAATTGTATTAAGGTCCTCTTAAATTCTTACTATACCGCTATTGCAGGATGGGGGGGTCCACCTAAGTTATACGTCACACGCCCCTCTAAGTAGGCTTCTGTCACTGCCCTGGGACCTAGTATATAAGGAATAAATAAGGATGATATTAGGGTCCTCTTGTTCTTACTATATAACTATTACAGGGTGGGGGCTGACTCTCCAAGCAGGATACCGGGATGCATCAGGCAATGTCTAGGTAGGTATAGTGCGAAAAAAGACTGACATCACGCAAGAGGTTATAAGGGACTACAGGATGTTACCTGGCTATAACTTGGCAACTGGGCTTTCAGGATTTGACAAGAGTTGAAGACACAATGCGCAGCACTCTGACTAATTGGTGGTATCCCCCCTGCAAATCTCGATGCTCTTGATCCATGAGGCGCAAGCAGCACATGAAAGCAACCAAAACGCGGCCGATGTTTTTTGAGTCGCCTTAAGAAGATTACTGCGACCCTTAACCGTTAACCCTAATCCTTGAATCATTCAGAGTCCTGCATATACCACCAGTCGTTTGTCTGTGGGCCAAAAATGATGGCACAAAGGCCGGAAGAGCCTACAGGGTTCCTGTAGTCGCAGGACAGGCACCAGTGGCAATCCTTCAACACTGTTAAGGTTTAAGGTTCAGGGTTTAGGGCTTAGGGTTTAGGGCTTAGGGTTTAGAGTTTAGGGCTTAGGGTTTAGGGTTAAGGCTGCTGCCCTTAGCCCTACCTGGAAAGCCTACTTGGGGGTGTTCCAAATTGGGGGGTACCTTTTTGGGGGACCCCCGTAATAAGGACTATAGTATATTATGGTTTTTATAGGGGTCCCCCTAGTTTGGGAAACTAGCAACCGCAACCTGAAGTGTTAGGAAACTGGGGGGAAAGCAGATCTTAATTATGGGCTACTGCTTTCCAGGAAAACCCTAAACCAGCGAGCATGTACAAGCTACCTCCAGTATTAAAACGATTCCGTAGAGCATAAAACAAAAGAATATCGTTTACCAGAAAATCGTTTACCGCAGGAATCTTCCCTGACTCTGGAGGACTTACTGTTGATAGAAAAACATTACATGACCCAATATACGCAAACTGTAGGAGCTACGATAGATAGTATGAGCGTACTTAAGGTCACGCGGGGTTTGTCCATCAACTGTAGATTCTGAACCCTAAACTAAAACCTCACAGCGCACCAAGCGCTGTCTCTCTCGACTGTACAGTTTCGCAGTTCCGATCAATCCTGCCTGGTTTAGGGTGTTTAGGGTGTTTAGGGTTTAGAGTTTCTCTATCCACCTAAGCCTCATACCCTTTGTTGGGGATACAGGGGGGTTACCTTTCAAGGGGATATAGGATTAAGGGTCTAGGGCTTAGGGTTTAGGGTTCCTTACACTTATGGTAATTCGTTGGCAATTGGGACTGAAATCGATGTCTTCATGGACTGCCTGCCACTTCGTCTGCCATAACCAGCCCAATGTAGATGTTTAGTATGCTCTCGAGTTCAAGGTTTCGATTGCATGTTGGTGCAAGCACTGCAATGCACATGCCAGTTTGCAGGAAGATCTTGTCCTTCTGCGAAACTCGAATTCGAAGGCCACATGTGTTGAACATTGCCGCCTTTCAGGGTTTAGGGTTTAGGGTGTTGTTTGAAGTTAAACAGGTCGTTTAGGGAACGCCCTTTAACTCCCAAAGCAGTTAACATAACGAGCCATAATCCTAAAAAGTTGTTATACAGGCAATTATCATTCTACATACTTCAGGGGTCCAAACAACCCTAGACTCCTAACCATTAACCTTATCCAAATCACGACAATCCCAGAATCGAAATAAATCTTGACTAGAAGGCCCCAGGCTACCTTGCCAGACATATGCAAACTGGGTTCAGGGTTCAATGTGGAGGGTTTAGGGTTTGGGGTTGAGGGTTCAGGGCTTAACGTGGAAGAATTTTAGCCTAGGGTTTAGGGTTTAGGCGTTAGGGTTCAGGGTTTAGTGGGGTTACATCTACCTTGGGTACTGCCCCCGCCCTGTAACAGTCTACATTAGGGGTCTTATTAAGGGCGATAAATGAGCTATAGTCTAAACTCCTATTCTTCCGCTTAATAACCCCCTATAACATACAATCTCATATATAACCCCCTTTCAGGAGTTTACCCTATAGCTCCCATACAAGCCGGGCTCAGGGTTTAGGGTGCAAGGGTTATGGTGAAATAAGCATGGAAGCCGTAGTCCGCAAAAGCCACACACAACACCTACACTATTCCAATCCCTGAGCTCCAAATAGCCCAATGTCGGTAATAGTTCTAGGGTTTAGCTCTCTGCCCGATGTAGGCAATATCGGTAGATTTGAGGGCCCATTGTAGGTATTAGATTATAGACTTGGAGCCTCAGGGTATCTCACCCAACCACTTCAAAGCCCAACATTGCAAAAGTACATGCTTAGTCTGATGCAGAGACCCAAGTGAATATGATAGGGTTTGGGGGTCCAGTATGCTATGGCTAGATTTGCATTCTACAGGTATAAGCTTCATCACCATCAGGATTGCAAGCCATGGGTTCGCAAAATCGTTGCCTCTGGTGAGCAAAGCATGATGAAGCCTCCTATACAAGCGGGTTAAGGTTTTTACGGTTTGGGGCTTCCTTTCCCCTTTCCACTCCCTAAACCTTAAATGCTAGCTTCCAAGTGTGTGTGCGCTTCCCGTTCCTTGCTTCTTTGCTAACCAGAAGTAAGGATTTGGGTCCTTCTTGGAAGACCACCCTTACAACCACCTTGGGACAGCCGCTATAGGGCTTAAGGTTTAGGGTCATAAGCCCTAAACCGTGTAGGGCAGAATTATCTACATATTCGTAAGCCCAGCTGCGGAGCTTCATGGCCCCAAAACGCTTGACCTCTTAAGGTCAGTCTCAGAATCCCTGTATAAATATTCATACAAATGTTGACCAGCACACCTGATGTAAGTTTAGGTTTCAGTGCTTAGAATGGGTACGCAGTATGTCAGGTCTTTTATGGGGAAATGATTGATGTCAGGGGTGGGGGAGGGTGTAACCCGAAACCCTAAACCTAAACCCCTGAACCCTAGATCCTAACCCCCCTAAACACTAAACTCCCTAAACCCTAAACCCCCTACACCCGAAACCCTCTAAAACCCTAAACCCCATAAACCCTAAACCATCTAAGACCGTAGACCCCCTAAAGCCCTAAACCCTTTATTGCAGCTCCCGCAGCTCCCCCCAGAATACCTCCAATTTTGGGCAAAATTGATGAAGTCTGCTAACACCTCCTTTTAAAGCCAAACTTTAGGCTTTACCCTAGGGCTCCATGTCTATAAATAGTACCTACATTGGGCCCCAAAGTCTATAAATACGACCTACATTGGGCTATTTGGAGCCTTAGGCTTTAGGGTTTGGGCATTGGAGTTCAGTGTCAGAGGCCCAACGTTGTAGTTCACTGCAGGGGACCAAAAGATTGCCAGTATCAGTTTTGAGGTCTTTCTGAGGTATACCCTCAGGGTCCAAGGACCCAAATATTAAGGTTTTAGGGCCAAAATACCACAATATTAATGGTATTTGGGCCCTAAAACCCTATTATTTCGGTCCTTGGACCCCTAGGGATATCCTATAATGCCTAAACAAGGAACCTACGACCACCGTGTTGGTAACTATTGCAATCAGGCCCCTATATGTTGTTCCCATCGTTTCCTACCACTTTGGGATAAAGCTTAATCATCTATTGAGTGCAAATAGGCTTTCAAGACCTGTACTTTTCGGGGGTGTAGGGTTTTAGGGTTTTTAGGGTTCAGGGGTTAGGGTGTAGGGTTCGTTTGGGGTTGAGGGTTTAGGGTTTAGGGTTTATGGGGCTTAGGGGACGGATATCTTGAACAACTTTCACGTCTAGTTCGGGCCTGCAGGCCCCCGAGCTTGGCACCGCTTCCAAACTCGTTGAATAAGAGCTGGGCGTTTCATTGCGGAACATGACCCTAAACCCTAAACCCTAAATCATCTATGATCCGATCCTACAGCTCCTGAGGAGGTCTTACAGGGGGATTCTAGCGCTAGATCAATACATCGGTATGATAAGGGAGATATGTACGGGGGGGGGGGGGGTTCAGAATTTTTCGGGCTCCCTCTTTCAGGGCCCCTACTATAAGAGCGAATAAAGGATGTTGGGGATCTATATTTGGCCCCCCGATTTGTGGACACTATCATGCCATCTATGATCTAGGAGTGTGAGATTTGGGATTGACGATTTGGGCGTTGGCACTCAGTTTTATAATCTATTCGGCTGCTGGGAGTTGAAGGCTTACATCGGCAGGATCTTTGACGCCTCCACGTCAAGAAGCTAGCCAGGAGTGTCATAATTCTACCAGGACCCTAAAGCCACAATAATTTTAGTGGAGCATTCCCTATAGACCCTAAACCCTAGACCCTGAGGAAGCCGAAGCCCTGTGGGCTTTAGGGTTTAGGGGTTTAG
>CAJNIZ010000617.1:15093-28540 GCA_905231905.1 Symbiodinium pilosum | reverse complement strand
GACTATATAAGGGTTATATATTGTAATGGGATTAAGGGTCCCTATTAGGGGTCCCTCCTAATGTCCCTAGAAGGTTACCTTTCTTAGTGTGCGGTGGCAGCTCTACACAGTACTTGTCCTCTTGTTGGCTGTTGAGGGCAACACGGCCCTGGTTGTTCAAGTTTGGGGCTACTTGAAATACCTGCTAGTTTCCCAAACTAGGGGGAATCCAATATAGACCATAGAATATTATGATCCTGACTTTAGGGACCTCGCAAAATAATACCCCTACGAAAATTCCGAAGTATATTCTGCCTTCCTTCGATTCCGTTGCAGTCCTGACGGCTCCGCGATGTAGGTGGATAGGCTTCTTGCTATTCAACCCTAAGCCCTAAGCCCTAAGCCCTAAGCGCCGAATTTTAAGCTTCGAGCCCTAAACCCAAATGGCCCCCGATTTTGAGAACCCCACATATGCCTCAGACCCTAGGGAAATGATGTTCTCAGATACCAGGTTTCTCGAGCAGTTAGCATCACCTCCACGTAGACAAAACTTAACCCCTAAACCCTGGGCCCACCCCGGAGATCCACTTGACAATCATTTAAGCTCCTCCTGCTCTTCTGGCACTGCTGTGCATAGGTATCCTCAAAGGATCTTGGAGTGGTAATCTCTAACACCCCCAAAGCCAAAGCCAAGTGCTTCTTATGAGCCTGCAAGAGGGCCTTGAAAGGCCTAGAGGCACCTGGAAACATAATCTAGGAGTGCCCCCAGTCTTGCACCCATCCCTCGACCCCCGCCCTAAGCTGAGTGAGCCCGGGGCCGTCGAGCGGCGAACGCACTGAAGCCGGCAGGTGAGGTAGCTCCGGAGCCACGCCCTCCAGCTGGCGACGGAGCTCCCAGTCCCACAAGCAGCGGCTGTGCGGTAGACCCGGCGAGTAACCCGTCAGGTTGCCCTTAGATTAAATACCCCAAGCCTTCCCTGGAATCGATGCGTCCCTCGTCTTGAGCTTTGGAGGTGAGCCTACCAGGCCCCCGGCTCGTAAACGGTTCAAACCGCCAAGAATGACTCCCAGGTCTCTCGCAGACCCGCTTCCAGAAACCCTCCAGAGTCCTCCAGGGAAATCAGGCAAAACGCTCGAGCCCCAAACTTTGCACCCAGTCTCTCCAGCCTTTTCGAATAAGCCAGCGAATTTTTCGAATATGGTAGGTCCTCCAGATCTGGCCTTGAGGGCCGGGCCTGCAAGGGCTCCAGGTGCCTCCGTATCCCTCCAGGGGTACCAGCTACGGCTTTTTGGTAAACAGGCCTTCGTGGTTCAAGCCGTGACAACCTCAGCCAAGGCCACCTTGAAGAAACAAAAAGCTTCGAGCCTGACCCAGCCCAAACTTGCACCCACCTGGTCTAGACGGGTCCATTTGTACAGGAGTGGAGGCATCCAGCCAAGGCTCCATCTGGGCAAAATTGGAGGCCTCAAACCAGATCCAAACCCAAACCTTGCACGGCTCGAAGGCCTCCAGGCAAGGCTCAATCTCAATAAGCGCAAGAACCTTCGAGCCAGACCCAGCCCAAACCTTGCACCCGCCTGTTCTAAACAGGTGCAAAAAACAAATAGGCAGGAACGCGATCAGAGTTCGAGAGAACCCTAAACCCGTAAAGGTCGAGACAAAGGTGGAGCGCCAGCGGGGGTGGGCTCGTCCACGCCTGGGTGCTTCCAGCACCAGCGCGCCCCCTCGCTGAGACACTTTAAGCCCTAAACCCTCAGTCCAAGACTCCAAATCCTAAATGGTAGTCCCAGTTTGAGACCCTTCAAGACCCTATCACTGTTCGGTAACTACTGTGTGGTGCTTGTCCAAGGTCGAGAGCACCGCAAAGGCAGGCGTTAGAAGACCTGAGACGCTGTGATTCAATGGGATGTTCACCACAGAAATTCAGGGCAAAACTCATTACCAATTTCCTTAGGAATCTTTTGTAACTAGAGAGTATAAGCCTTAGGAAATATCAGTATCTTTAGTATTCGTATTATAGATCTAGGGGGATTGCAGTCATACCTATCCAGACTACTGCAAGGAGGCCGCACATTTCAGTGCGCGGCTCCCCAGGAGACAGGTTTTTCTTCACTCCAATCGTGGAGAGTCAACTGGAACACAAACTAGAAAATGGAATGGATGTAGGGGTTATAGTCAAATGGGAAAGAAACCAGAAAATGAAATGGATGTAGCGGTTTTAGGGATATTCGAAGAGTTGCAAGATCAGAATACTGGGTGCGCTGTTTTACTGCCAAGATCGCAGCCCCAAAAGTGGTAGCTACATTCTGAGGGAGATTCGCCAAAGGCTCGGCGCAGTAGCCGATGCTCCTGCGGCCCTTACGTGGGGTCAACTGAAGGTCTCCATGTGAGCAACATCTGCCAGAATGATGTGTAGCTACCCTGAGCCCCTCCCAACTGTGTGACCGGGCTTTTCGAAGGTCTCGCCTACACAGTTGTTTCGCGGGAAATCCACACACCACTGGCCGAGCAAACCGACGCGCCGTGTGCAGGGGCCAGACAGCGTTGCTTCAGCCCGGGCCAAAGTGGGACAGTGTTTCTGGGTAGGCCCCTGGGATATTTAACATTTTCCCTAATGGCCTTAATAAGGGACCCTATATACGAACATTTTTCAAAGGGCTTTAGGGGCCAACCCAGGTTTGGAAAGATGGTCTGAATATGGTTCAAGAGGCTTCGACCGTAAACCCTAAAACTTGTGTGCGATCCTAGTAAGTGACATTCCTTGCCCCAAGGTGTCAGTAGTTGGGTCCTTCTGCCCTTTTGCGTATGGGAGTTTCGCCAAACGATCCTCATGATATCTTGAATGGGACCTTTTGGGTCCCAGGGGTTTCCCTACTGTGAGAAACCTCCATATCCGCCGCGGGCCTCTGTCTGCTTGTGAAGATGGGAACCTCAAGAAGACCCAGAAGGAAGCTATTGATGAACATCTGTTGGCTTCAAAGTACCTCCTAGCTTCATTCAGTCATAAACCCCTCAGAAGGACCCCACAACCTAAACCCTAAACCCTACGTAAACCCTAAGCCCTAAACCTTAAACCCTAAACCCTAAACCCTAAGCCCTAAAGCCTGAACCCCTAAACCCTGGATCCCTATCATTTCCTGCGGTCTTGAGTTGTCAGGCCCTGCCATTGGCTAATCCAAGCAGGGCTTCGAAAGGGCTTAGGGTTTATCCCTAGGGTTTAGGGGTTTAGGGTTTAGGGTTTAGGGTCTAGGCATGGGCCACCTACTTCAGATTCAGGAATGGCTTCTAAACTGTCTACCGTACATTGTATTAGATTCTGGCTTTCCAAGCTATGGGTTTAGACTATAGCTCATGTGTTTTACATAATCCTTGACCCCTGATCTGCTTATAAACCCCAAGCCTTAAATCCTAAACCCTAAACCCAATAATTGCACTTGCTTATGAATCCTAAGTACTACCTGGGCGCACTTGTTTGTGTGCAACATCGCCTCTCCAGAGCCGGCAGACATTCTTCGGGATTCACGGCTTTAGGCTTTACGCCCACCTGGGATCCAGTTTTTAAGATCTAGTTTTTAGGATTGAGGGTTTAGCATTCAGGGTTTAAGGTTATATATGGCTCTTTGGGTGGCTTTTAGGGGGCCTCATGAATTGAAGGCCACTATGTTAGGACCGCCAAGGTATGCCTCCAAAACGCATGTTTAAGCAACCTTGAATTGGGTCATTGTCGGATGTTCAATGCTGCTCTACTGAAACCTAGTAAGGACTAGAACGCCTTGGCTTTTCAATTACTATCCCAACGAAGCACCAGATCCGACACATGATGGGATGCTTGACCTTACAATGAATGGAAGAGATCTTGCACAACATAGGACCCTGTGATACAGTATTTTAGAGTACAGGGTATATAAGGTGCAGTATATCCTAAACCCCAAGCCCTAAACCCAAAACCCTAAACCCCAAGCCCACATTGTGCAAGATCTCCTCCATCCCTGAACCCTAAACCCTAAACCCTACACATTTACGTTTCCATCTTGGTGGGACTCTGGTGACAAGGAAGGGGACACAGGGAATACCAGAAGGGTCTCTATACCCAGACTCCGAAAGGGATCTAACAATTTTGTCCCCTAGAACCATATGGGAACTTATATGAGGATTATGTAGGGATGAAAATGGGTCTATAGAAGGGATCTAATTTTTGGATCCTCCCAGGGGGTCTGGGCAGAGCCTACTATCGGGATCCCGCCCTGCGTTCGCTGCACATTAACCCCTACCCAAAGGCTCCTTGTAGCGATATGGTATATACTTGGGCCCTAAAGTAGTTATATGGGAAAATCTAAACCCAAAACCCAAAACCCTAAACCCTAAACTCTCAGCCCACCTAAGTTTTCCTTTTAGCTACCTGGAGCCTTGGGGCCAGCAAGTAGGTTGCCGGAGCTAGAAGCTTGGAGGGGCATTAAGACTTAGGGCTGAGGGTTTGGGGTTTAGGGTCTAGTAGCAAGTACACCTATAAGCCCTATAGGCCCTATATGTCATGTAATGGCCCCAATCATCACCAAGCTACTGACTTATGAAGTCCCTCGTATATACATATATATCCTCAGAGTAACATCTGTAAAGGCTCCCTAGAAATCCTATAAGAACCTACTTACTACGCCCCGCGAGTCCTGCGAGCACCGTAATGGAGAGTATGGCTTGGTGGCTAGACGTGCATTTCGCATGTTTTTTCGCTATCGTGAAGGCCCCTTCAGAACCTGCCGCACATAGTATGCCTTACCTTATGGAGGCAGAGACAAGAAGTGGAGCCAACCGCTGAACTCTACATATGCCTTGCTACCATAGTGATGCCAGCATGTCCTCTTGTGTAGAACTTTTGGGAGTTGAGCTGTAGGCCTCAAATCTCCAGGTAGTCCCAGCGCGGGCCTTTGTGGCCTCCCTGTTGGCATTTAAGCATTTGCCATTTCTCCACCTTGAATTTCGAACACCTCCCACATTCCTTGCCGGGTGAAAGTGAGGAAGACGGTTACGTTGGAGTGTCGATGGATCCCGGACCCCTCGCTCGCGCACTCCTCTTCTCGCCGCCTTCAGCGGGCGCAGCGCACATGATCGGCCACACTCCGATTCGGGACACCATGGCCACGGTCAGAAGAGGAGTATGCCTGACTGGGGTATAAAGAAGGGACCTCCAAAGTTTAGAAGACCCCGCAAAGTTGAAATAGCCGCAGCCCGCCTTTTTGAAGAATCTGGGGTGATAGCTTGAAGAGTTGCTTCCGTGAGCAGAGGGCTGCGTGTGTGCATCTTGAACTATTGATCTTTGTTCCATGGTTCAAGCTAAACTAGGTTATTCTCACAGTTTGTGTCCCTAAAGAGAAGCATCCAAGAAGGGAGGAACCTTCTCCCCACCACCACATGGGTTTGGAGTTTAGGGGTGGTGGCGCAATTGCTGTTCAAAGAGATGAGTGGCAGAGGTGCCGACGAGATGGCAAGTCTACTGCGACCTGGCCCTCGGCCAAGTAATTCTTGGTTGGGCTTAGGATTTCACAGGTCTCACAAGGTGGGATGAAGCAAGGTGGGGTATAGGAAATAAGCCCCAATATAGTAGCGTATATACTAAGGATCCTTTAGCCCACCTACCTTTATCCCACCTTCTTGAGCTCCCTGAGGATTTAGGGCTTAGGGTTTAAGGTACCCTCGCTATACTAACCGCCCCCCATTCTCCCTTTATTAGGCTTACTTAGGGTCAATCCCTAAACCCTTTAAACCTTCAACCCTGGAGCGGTGGGTGGTTCTTATGGACGGAGTAGTTCCCATGAAGTACAGTAATCCTTGTGGTACTCCATGTGAGATGAGGGAAAGTATCTGTGGGAGTTTCTGAAGCGCATGGAGCCGTGAGGGACCCGAGATATGTGCATACATATTATATATATATATATGTGCAGAGCCTACAGGGATTGTGATTCTGGGGGTTTAGGGTTTCAGGGTTAACAAAATCCCCTGCCTGGTCTTTGGTACGGGTCGGGCGCGATGCCAGGCTGTTTCAGGGTTTGAGGGCATTCTCTAGTACCACCTTCGGGTTTAGGGTTTAGAGTCCCCCTTAAGTAGATAGAATATGGGATATATGGGGATCTTATTTGGGTTATGGTCAAATCCATGTTTTATCTACTTAAGGGGGACTATAGAGTTTAGGGTTTCGGGCAATTTGGATGTCGAGGGTTTGGTTTGATTTGGACTGTCGGGGGAGGCGCGGGTCGACCAGGCAATTGGGCAGGGTGGAGGTGACAAGGAAGTGCACGCAATCATGGTGTGAGAAGGATGTTAAGGTACAGGGTTTAGGTGCCGTCATGATTCCGTGCCTAGGTTTACATGTTTCAGCTGCATGTGGTGTTTGATGGAGATGCTGGCCCCGATTGGGCTTGAAAGCAGCCTACTGAACGTGTATCGCACTAGCGAGCCTCAGCACGCTGCACTGTTAATGCCCTAATACTAAACCCCGCCACCCCCATTAAAAGATACTGTCAATGGGCCGTTTAGGGCGCGGGGGGATCACATGGCTTTGTTTACACGCTTCTGAAGGTCCACGCCCTACACCGTAAATTGCGTAGGAGCCGTCCTAAGCCCTAAACCGCCTGATACCCTCTCCCAAACAAACATGGAACCCCGAACATGAAAATTTCCGTGTAAACGCTGCAAGTTGTGGGATGTAGGGCTTACGGAACCCCAACCCCTAAGATTAAGACCTCATACGTCATAGTCACATGTACTATACTCTAAACTCCTAAAAGGGGGTTATAGAGGGATTATATAGGGGACTGTTCTGGGGGTATTAAGGGGGATAGTAGGAGTTTAGACTACAGCTAACATGATGGTCAGGGGGCTCGGGTTACCAAAAGCCGTTTAGAGTTCAGGGTTCAGGGGTCTTTCTATCCGGGGCTTCAAAACGGGGTTCCATGTTGGATGAACAAGGGCCACTTCAATAGAAAGACTATATGCATATAAGCAACAGTCACAGGTTTCAGGACATTCCGGTGGGCTAGAAACACTAATCCGAAACCCAACTGAAAATTCTATTGGGAATTATCTCGGGCCCTATATTCGCCTACTTGGTGCATAGCTGGGAACAGTAGTTCTTGTAGAACCCCTAAACCCTAAACCCTGCATCCCGACAAAAGTCTCCCCTCTCCGCTACAAAGCACTAGGAAGTTTGGTTTAGGGTTCAGGGTTTAGGGGTAAACGAAGCCTGACCCTTTAATCCTCACATATCCCATAAGCCAACGTTGCCACTGCATCCCCCCTCTTTAATCATTCCATTGTTGCCTCATAATTCTGACTATTTAAGAGAAGGCCCTCAACCCTCCCTAAACCCTAAACCTTGGGTACTGCCCCCACCCAGTAACAGTCTATATTAGGGGTCCTTTTAAGGGCTATGTATAACCATATTATAGTTATTATCCAACTGTTACTGAATGGGGCAGTATCCAACCTAAACCTCCTCAAAGTCGCAGGACGGAGTCCTCGCCGACTTTGAGCGAGGTGTCGCAGAGCGCACCAAGAAGCAGCCGAAAGAGTGGCCCGTCTACATGGTTTAGGGTGTAGGGTTTCGGGATTAGGGTTTAGAGACTAGGATTTAGGGTTTAGAGAGAAAGGGTAGGATTCGGGGGATTTGGTTCTAGGGTCTAGAGCTTAGGGATAAGTCTTCGGATTTTTAAGGAAGTGTAGTGATAGGGAAGGGGAAAGGAAAATGGAAGCCATGATGGGGCATAGGGTTTGGGGTGGCCAATTGTCGCAACCTCAGCGGATCTCACCCCCAATGGTGGTGTTAGGTTCAGGACACATGAGATGGTCACAACTTGGCTGAATTTGAAGTTCTGAAATTGTTGAGAAATAGTCAGCTTGAGGGTGTCGCGCGTAGGGTTAAGAATGGAAGTTTCTCTGGGCTTTGAATTTCTGGATCAATTTTTGGGATCCTCTAGTTCGCTGTCTCACTTGTAAAGTCACCACCAAGCCATTCGGCGGGGTGGTTTACAATGGATCCAAGGACGCGACCTTTATACTTTTCGGGGTGCTGGATTCCTTATATTCATGTGAAAAGGATCCTGTTTTATGCCTGGGGTCATGTGGGCTAACGAAACCCTCAACTCTAAACCCTGAAACCCTAAACCCCTAAACACCCAAATCCTAAAACCCAAAACCCTTTCTTCCTAGAGCAATGTGGGCTAAGAAATTTGGGGTTCGTATGAGGGTAGGGGTTCGTTTCGGGTTCGGGGATTAGGGGTTTAGGGTTTAAGGGTTTGGGTTTTAGGGTTTAGTGGTTTAGGGTTTCGGGGTTCAGCGGATTAGGGGTTTAGGGTTTAGGGAGCTGCTTCTGCAGATCGTGATCTCTTTCCAAGGTCCGTTTACTGGGGGTGATCTAGTTTCTGTGCCTGGGAATAGGCCGTGCCAGGGACTTTGTGGTTTCACATGCCGATGTGGGCGGCTTAACGTTGAGGAATTCGGAGCTTAACCTGGGTTCAGGATGTCGCCTTATTCAAATTCTCCCCCATATGAGCCAGGAGGTCAACCCTAAACCCTAGAATCAACCCTCAACCCTAAACCCCCTAAACCCTAAACCCCTTAAACCTTAAACCCTAACCCTAAACCTTGGGTACTGCCCCCACCCAGTAACAGTCTATATTAGGGGTCCTTTTAAGGGCTATATATATACAACCATATTATAATCATTATGCAACTGTTACTGAGGGGGGGCAGTACCCAACCTAAACCCTCTTCTCGGGATGCCGTTAGGGGTTTGGGGTTTAGGGGCCCTGTTTTGGGGAGCTGTCAGCTTTGACGGGCTTAGCGCTGGGGGCTACAAAGGATCCTGTCCTCCCCCAAAGTAATATGCAACTAAGGACCATGGAAAATAAGACGGAAGCTACTATTTAAGGTTTAGGGTTTAGGGTTTCCCAAAAGTTTCGGTGCGCTGTTGGGGCTCCCTATAATCAGTACTATACTATCTTGGGGTCCCCCCTTTTTTGGGAAACTGCCATATGCAACCCGGCCTACATAGACCGCGGTCCCTTGAACAGGGAAGGATGTACGGAGTTCCATGTTAGTTTGGGGGAGTGTCTGATTTTCGTAGGGACTTCTTGGAGAAGAGCGAGAGATTTAGTGCATGCCCATCATCTACAGCAGAGCCCCAGAGAACAGAACAGTGCATCTTTTCGAATTATCAAGCCCAGTGTTCTCTGATGTTCTTGAACCGAAGGCTGCGCCGTGACCCATTAATCCAAATCCGAAGCTCCAGGTTTTCCAGACGACGCAAGTGCAGCTGTCATGCTTGTGGCTGTCCCTCGAAGGGTCAAAGTATCCAAATACAAGGGTTTGAGGTACCAAAAACCACCAACCCGAAACTTCGAAATAATGGCTACTTCTACGCTTGGCGAGAACAACCAAGTTATCAGGATACTACAGCAGAGGCTGGTGTTTATGGGTTAGGTTAGGTTTCGGAGATATTTCCCCAGCAATGGAGAATCAAATGGGAAAAGAGCACTGGAGCATGAGACGGAAGCTTGGGTTACATATTGGGTTGTAATCGGCTTTAAGGACTTTAAGGGGATTTTTGCTACCCCCAAACCCTATAATCAGAGTTGTAGAACTTGCGTATCATGATTATAGGGTCTTGAACCCTTGGCCCTAAATCCTTCTGGGGTTTGGGTAGCTAAAGTCATCTAATTGTATACATGGCAGCCTCAGAATGCTCGGAACCCTGAACTCTTGCTTGCTATTGAGCCAAAGACTCCCAAATCCCAAAACTTTCAGCGCTTCAATCACCTTCTCCCTAACCCGTAACCCCTAAGCCCTAAACCCTAAACCCTAAACCTTAAACCCTATATCCTAAAGCCTAAACCCTAATCCTTAAAGCCTATATCCTAAAGCCTAAACCCTACGAGGTCCGGTGATTGAGTTAACACACCAAACACGGGTGGCCGATTTGTCCACAGCCTGTGATGCCTGAGAAACCTGTCAGGCGTGCAGGTACAAGCGCTGCCACGGCGACATTCGCTTTGAAGATTTTCAAAAAGGTTGCAATTCTGATGGTTGATGATGCGGTTGCTGTGGAGCAAGGTCGTGCTTGGTACCTATAACCATTATAGTAGTTTCCATTTTCTTTTCCATGATCCCCATATAGCCCAATATACTATAGTAGTTTCCATTTCCTTTGATACATCCAGTAGAAGGTTTTTTGTCAAGTGCCTCCCGAAGCTCCTACCAGGGGCCTATAGTTAAAACCTATGACGAACCCTTAACCCCTAAACCCCTAAGCCCTAAACCCCTAAATCCCTAACCCTCTAAACCCGGTTCTAGACTGCTACTGGGTGGGGGCAATGCCCAGGTCTTAGGGGTGGGAGGTTGAGTCATCTGGGCTACATGAGGAGCTGCGGCCTAAGCCCTAAACCCGAAGCCCTTGAATCCTGAACCTTTCTTCCTTAACCTAAAACCCTGAACCCTAAAACTCCTAAGTTCTTAGCCCAAAACCCAAAACCCTAAACCGTAAACCCTAAACCCTAAACCCTAAAACTCCTAAGTTCTAAGCCTCAACTTCAAGCATGGTAGCCAGGATGTGGCGGCGCCTGGCACCACCGCGCACAGAGGAATTCTTTGCCGCTTGTCACATCGAGTCCCTAAACCCTATACCCCCAACCCCAAACCCTATAGCCCCCCCTGAAGTAGATATCTACTTAAGGGGTAAAAACCCTCAACCCCAAACCCTATAGTCCCCCTTAAGTCGATAGAATATGGCTTTGGGTATATTAGATAAGATCCCCATACACCGCATATTCTATCCACTTCTATATACCCTCAACCCCCAAACCCTATAGTCCCCCTTAAGTAGAGAGAATATGGAACTGACCCATCTTGTAATAAGACCGCAACATACCCTATATTCTATACCCTATATAGATTATTAGAGTACTTCCCTTTTCTTTTCCATTATCCCCATAATATACCCCATGTTCTGTCTACTTAAAGGGGTCATAAACCGCGAAAGGGAGTTGGGTAATGGCGTCCTGTAACCGAGATGCGAATGGAAAGAGAGTCAAAGATGAACTGGACGCTGGCGTCATAGGGGGTTTAGAAGGATTTAGGGCTTATATAGTTGGAAAGACCCTAAGGTTTGGGGTCTGTTTTTCCATGAAATCTCCTATAGTCTCTTGTAATTACTATTACAGGGGGTGGACCCCCCACCCTGTAATACTGGTTTAATAGGAATAGAAGAAGACCCAAATATAATCCCCATTGTTCCTTATCTTCACTATTTCTGCGCGGGGGGTCCACTTACGGGGGGACGGTTTGGCTTTGTAATGCACCTACCTTGTGCCAAGGACGTAGGTCATGCTTGTTACTGAAAGGGGTATCGTCCCCCTTAAGTAGATAGAATATGGCTTCGGGTATATTACAACAAGATCCCCATATACCCCATACCCTACACCCTAAAACCTGAATAAGATCCCCATATACCCCACATTCTATATACTTAAGGGGGACTATATCTTCAGGGACCCCGAGGATCCTTTAGGGAGTAGAAGGGATGGTTGGGATACCCCTGTAGGGTTTAGGGTTCAGCCGTTTTTGAGAATGGACGCTCTCCAAAAAACTCGGGTGTAGGGTTAGGTGTTTAGGGCATTGAGGTCTGGGGGTTTATCATCGCCATATGCGGCTTTTCCACAGGTGTTGGCAAGCTGTTTGCATGTGTGTGTTGCTAGAGTTTCTTGGGCTTGAATGACAATGTCCCAGAAGATCAACAAAAAAGTCTAAGCTCACAACTACTTTGAATTGAACCTCAAACCCTAAACCTTAAGCTCTGGAACGCAGAGCCCTAAACCCCAGAGGTCAAACATCCCTGTCTTTGTATTGGGTTCCATCTTCGTTTTGGTTAGCGTAGATCATGAAGCCACTGCTGCCCTAAAAGCCCTGTGAACCTCAACCAATACGGCAACTACGGAGTAGGCGCACACGAAGGGTTTAGGGTCCCAATGATTCCCACGGACGGCTTTTCAATACCACTGCCACGATCCCTGCAGACTACAAACGGGTGGACTCCTACATTTGGAGCATGCTCCGCGCCAGGCACTCCGCGGCCACCAGACCCTAAACCCTAAATCTAAATCCTAAAACCCTAAGTCCTAAATCCTAAGTACAAAACTCTAAACCCTAAATCCTAAGTACAAAACCTAAACCCTAAATCCTTAATCCTAAGTGCAACACCTAAACCTTAAATTCTAAATCCTAAGTACATGCATCTGGTGCTTCTCTGCTCCGGCGCCGTTGTGGCCTTCATTCCAGTCGGCCACAAGGAGGTCATTTGGTTCCTCAGAGACCAGGCTCACTGTAGAGGCCTGGACACTTGCCAATAACATGGCCATTCAGGGTTTAGGGCTTAGGGTTTAGGGGTACCCCTAAAACCCGAAACCCTGAAACCCTAAACCCTTAAACCCTTAAACCCTAAACCCCTAAACCCTAAAGCCAAGGCAGGTTGACCTCAGAGGGATATTTGTGATTATGCAGGCTTCTACCTTCAATCCCTCAGCCAAAAAGGCATCTTCTCCGCATGATGCCTAGAGATCCCCATGCTCTTCCGCAATCCCGAAGTAGGTGTAGTATCAGTAGGAAGGAGAATAGAACAATAGCAATGCTAGTAGCAAGAATAACATTATCAATAGACCTGAACCCTGTAGACCTTTAAACCACCCTAAAACCCAGGCCCGCCTGGATTGGATGCACGGTGGAGTTGAGCTCTGGACAGGGCTCAGGGTTTAGGGTTCATGGTTGAAGGTTGAGGGTCTCGGGCTTAGGGTTCAGGGTTCAAGATTGGGTTTTTAGGGTAGAGGGTTTAGGGTTCGGGATCTAATTTAGGGTTTAGAGTACAGCATGTAGGGTTCAAAGTACAGGGTTTAGGGTCTAGGGTATATTACCATTCCTTAGGTTTTTGTTTGGGGGGGTCATTTTGATTTAGAAGTTTGAAATTCTGAGATTAAGGAGATTTGAGAACCCTAAGTCACAGTAAGTTTGCATAGGCTTGAGGGTATAGGGTTTAGGGTATATTCTAGGGTCTAGGGTTTAGGGCTGAGGATTCAAGGCAGTTTTAGAAATTCTCTGGCGAGATCAACAGCTTTGCTCTGGCTCCACTGACGTCTCTTGTCAAGCTTGCTGGTTCTGAGTAATGTAGACCCATGATAAAGGGTTTAGGGTTTAGGTTTTTATCGGGGTTATATTGTGGCCATTTTGGAATGATGGTAAAGAAAATGGAAACTACTGTTTAGGGTTTAGGGATTAGGGTTTAGGGTTTAATGTAGACCCATGATTAATAAACACCCTCCTTTTAAGGGCCTTCATATTAGGATCCCTATTATAATCCCTATTTAGGGGAGGGGGTTTATTAATCATGGGTCTACATTAGGGAATATGGGAATGCATTTTTTGTGCTTATGT